>CM076579.1:399676941-399910016 GCA_034641835.2 Pinus albicaulis | reverse complement strand
GGGCTCGACTTAAGAACAATTTTGTTTGATCCCATCTTATAAAATTTGTCTTGGTTTTCTTTGATAATACACATATTTATAATAAATCATGGGAATACCACACTAGTAAACATGTGGAAAAGTTATATAAATTATTGAGAACAATCATTTTTATGTAAAAATATGCAAATGTGCTTTTGGGAAATAAGAATTCGAGTATTTGGTTCATATTGTTTTAAAGGAAGGAGTGAAGTTGGAGCCTCAAAAGATGCAAGCTATTACAAAATGACCTATTCCTAAGAAAATCAAGGTTCTTAGAAGATTTTTTGACTTACATGATCAGTATGATGATAATTATGATAATTTCACAAAACAATCACTAGCTATTTTGAGGGATGAGATATTAGAACTTCAACTTGATGAGGATTTTTTAAGAGCTTTATTTCTTCTTTTGAAATCAAGAAAATATTCTCCCAAACTGAAAATATGTGTTCTTGAGATAATTTCTGAAAATTATGAAAATGAAATTAAACTTTTGCATTCTCAAATTCAGTCATACAATTTCCTAAATCCTAAAGAATTCTTTGAAAATATTCCTTCTCCTAAGCAAGAGGAAATTGTACTATCTTTTGACTTGCATATTGAGGATGATTATTCTTTCAAACACAAGACAGAAGAAATAGTTTCAAGGCTTAATATTCAGAATACAACTGAGCAACTAGTCATTGAAGGCCTAGAAGTAAATAACATACATCATAATTTTATTGATCCTATATCAGATTATATGGAGAATATTTTTAGCCCAAATCTGCAAACATGTTTTCTCTATAAGGATCAAATACATCAAAAGTGGCCTTTACATATCATATCATTTATTATAAAGGCACATGATCATAATATACTTCCAATTTTGATCACAAGCAATCAAGTTATCCATTTATTGTTACAGCTACTTGATTGGCTTCATTAGCATTTTTGTATTACCTGATTCAATAAGATTTTTAGTAGATTGAGTAGGTAGATGAGTGCCAATAAGCTCAGAATTTTGAGCATTTTTTTTTTAGTTTTAAATTTTCAGCTAGTTTTTCATTAAGTTGGTTTGAAAACATTTGTGTGTTGTTTTAGTTTCAGATCAGATTTCAGTTTGCAGAAGACAAAAGACATTTACAGGTTCACCAAGGTCAATGGATGAGGAAAATTGACCTGTTGTTCTTGACTTTTCACCAGGAAAATCCATCCCCAAGTGGAGCCAGTGTTAGACTCCTATACCAATAGGTGTCATATTTCATGATTGACTTGATGGGCTATGTAATATGTTCATACATTTTCTTGTTGCAAAGATTTTCCATATTATCAAAAAACCAAAAAAATTTAAAAAATGTAAAGAGGGTATACCCTAAAAGAAAAATCAAAGGGTAAAAAGAATAAAAATGGCCAAAAAAGTAAAATAAAATGAACCCACCAAAAGAAAGGCCAAGGAAAGTGTGAAAGTCTAAATGCCACTACTTTTTTCTCTTATGTAATAAATAAAATTGTGTGCAACTTGTATCCTATGCCACAATTTATGAATAGTCAAACAGTTTAAGCTTGGCTATTTCATCTTTCAATTTCATGTTTTAGAGATAGAGAATAAAATCTGACCAAACTGTTTAATCTTGGCAGATAAGTAGATAGGTAGAGTAAATAAAAGGAGCTCAATAGCTTAATCTGAGCCCTTGGATGTAAGAAGGTTAGACTTAGATAGATTCTACATGTAAAAGAAAAGAAAGTGTGATAAGGGTTTGCCAGTCTAAGTGCACCCTAATAAAGAAGAAAAAATGGTAGAGTAAAGTAGGTAGGGTAGGTAGATGATGTTGCAGAATTGCATGTGATGGACAATGACTCTAAATGTGTTAATATTTACTTTCATCACAAAGTGCAAAGGCAGAAACTATACTGGAATAAATTCAAAGCAAAGCAAAGTCAAAGTTATTAACTTCCCTTCTCATCTTCCCCTAAAGATTTCACTAATTTCCCCTAAGTACTAAGGTATTTGAAAATTAGAGGGGCTCAAGGCATTTCCTTGACTTTTGGAGAGACCGAACCCTCGGCCCAATAATTGGAAAAGCCTAAGTACTTGAAGTCATTCTTCATAACATTCACTCATTTCTAAACATCTTTTCCTAAGTAAAATCACATTTTACTTAAGAAAATTATGCATTATTTCATAAAAAACACTCAAAATCACATTTTATTCCAAGTCTAAGTGATGAAGTGATTATAATGCAATTTGCTTTTAAATCTTCACTTTCTTAGTTATATTAATGTATTTTGAGTTTACATTGTCCCCTTGTCATATTAACATTGATTTTATGTATTAAATCCTTACAAAAATAACCTTCTCCTATTATATATAACTCATTTTTATATAATATCCCAAAAAATCCATTAATAAATTTTAGCCAAAGTTATTTATTCCCACATGTTTAAATAAAAACCCCACTTTATGCCCCCTTTGGCTAAATATATTGTAATATTAAATTCCGCCCCCTATGGTAATTAGATTAATCTGATTTAATTATCATATAATAAAAGTATATTGAAAAAATAATTAAAACATGTTTTATTACGTGTTTTAATACAAAAATAATTCTTCCCCTGTGTATTTTAATCCCCCGAATCCCTTTCCCAAGGTTAAAACTATAAACCCTTTGTAAAATCCCCAATACCTCCCTTAACCACTAACCTTGGTTAAATCATTTCCCGATCACTTTCCTGCATTTTTATAAACAAATTGATTAATCCTCACGATTAATTAACTGTTCCAATCAAATTCCCCTTGATAAGATTAATTAACGTTTAATTGCGTCAGGCCCTCCATATTAAATCCCCGTCACTTCCACGTCTCCATCGCCGTTTGATCAACCCATCTGAGATCAACGGTTATTAATGATATCGCTAGCCATCCGTGTCCGAACAATAACGCGCGATGGCCTGGTAGTTTTCAAACAGTGCCATGCCACGTGTCAATCATTCTATGGAATCGCTCGCCCTCCACTCAAAACCACTTTTCCCCAAAAGCAGTGCGATGGAAACCGCTTGCCTCCCGTGACTCATCCTCCATACCTGTTGATGTCACCCATTAAATAAATAAATAAAACCCCATCACCCTTTGGACTTTGTGAATAAAACAATTTTGCCCGCGTCATTTTCATTATTCTGTGAACAACCAAAGTCTCATGCAGATAATTTCAAAAACAAACCGTCAAGCGCCATCAACTGTATTTTTCTGAAGATAATTGCATACCAGTAATCCAGAGTTCGTACGCCATAGCCTGTACATGTTTAATCACTGTTCATCTCCCAAAAAAATAGGTATTTACCCCAATTCCCGTTAAAACTCTGTGAAATCCTAGCTTTTGTTTTAAATTCCGCACGAAAGACAGAAACAGAGTTCAATTTGGTCTTGTTCAATCCCCAGAATTGTAAATTGCATTCCCAAAACTTGTAATTGTGTTTTTTCTTCACAAAAACCCGAAATTCATTTCTGAATCCACAAGAACCAAAAATGGAGGTTCCAGTGGCTCTGAACGTCGCACCTTTGAATGCCCCTCACAGAGATTTAGACTATCTGCCCCTAGCAGATAGAGATTTTCAAATTAAAGACCTCGTTCTTAGTGATAATCCTCTTCGAACCTTTTGCCGCTGCAGAGATAAATTTATAAACGGTTCTGATATTATTGGATTATGGGAATCCAATCTCCCCATGTATCTTCTCCCCTCAGTCCATATTTTTCCTGAGTTAATTCATTACTGCCATGCAAACTATGACCCTAATCAAAGAGCAGTTTTGTCCCTGAGTCAGAACATCCTTTTCCCAATCACTACTCAGTCGATAAATGAAATGCTGCAATTTCAACTTGGTCAAGCCCTCACTCCCCTGTCCATGGGAGAATTACTTGAAAAGTCTACCAATTTGTCCCATGAAGAGTTAAATCGCATTTGTCAACCCTTCATGTTAACAGAGCATCAACACAAAGGCCCTCCCCCCTATGGTTATACTTTTTTCACTGATGTGGGCAGGCTTATTCTGAATATGATATCCTTTATCATGGGTTTCAATACTAGTGAATATGTTGATCAATTAACCCTAGTATTGTTGTCTATATTTACCCCTGGATAGTCCCCTGCTTTCAAGTATGATTTTGCATCCTACATTGCTGATAAAATCCATGATCAGTTCATGAGATTTGAGAATGAAAAAGTGTTCAAATATTCTTCTGTTATATATCATCTCATGATTTATTACCAATCAGAAAGTTTCCCTTTCCATGTTCAGAAACTTGATGCCAAAGGAAATCCTAGGTCTATGATATTTTGGTATGCCATCACCCATAATTCCTTTGATTCTCCTTACTCCTATAATGAGTTTATTGACCTATTTGTACACCCTGCAACCACTTTGTTAACAGTATTTTCCCCTCCTAGAGTCAATAATGAAATCAAGAAAATTCTATAGCTCTCAAAACAATATAGGGTAGGTGACTGGTACTTGTATCAAAATCACACTGAGATCAGAATATATGGATGTGAATTGTGCCCATTCAAGTTGCCCAAATATATCCCCATGAGACTCTTTTCACTAGATTATTTCAGGCAGATGATTAACTCAAATATAGTTCATTTCTGCAATGCAAAGAAAAATGCTCAACTCAGGATCAAAAGTCAATTAGGTCCCTTTGTTTGTAACTCTAGAGATGCTGGAAAGGAAGCAGAAAGAATCTTAGAAGAATATCTCAGATTACAAAAAAGTTTTTACTGGGTGCCTTATGACCCAAATAGCTTTATCTGTGATAGAAGAATGAAAAATAAACTATCACCATACATTCATCACAAAATTCCAGAAATTGAACAATATGCCAATATGTATGAATGGATGGAAGGAACATTGGTAGAACAGGATAGTGAGCAGGTCAATGTTGAAAATGTAATGAAATACCTTGAGAAAATACTTGACCTAGACTCTTTTGGATAGGTGCAGATACCAGGTATTGGTCCTTCTTCTGCAAGGACTTCTCAGCAAAATTTACAGGAGATCAGTGCATTGGCCACAGTACAATCTAAAGGAAAAGAAAAGGAGCCTGACATACAAGTATTTGAAAAAGTCACAATGACAGAGCAACCTGAGACTTCTAAAGAACAGTGTCAAGTACAAATTCCTCCTATTCAGATCAATGAGCTGGAAATTTCAATTTTACAAACTCCTATCAATATAGAAAAAGGCAAGAAGAGAGATGATGAAGTTGCTACCCCTGTTGGTGGATCTTCAAAACAGCCTCATGCTAAAAGACAAAAATTAAATCCTCTTCCAGAAGTAGAATTTTTTCAGGAAATTCCTGATAGCCAGAGAGAATATTTGGATAGTCAACAAACAGGTACAGTCAGTGGGGCATCCACTACTTTACAGAGAAAATAGCTGCAAAAGCAACAAAGTGTTGAAATATCTTCTTTCAAACCACCAGTTAAAGATGCAGGAGATATAAAGAAAACCTTTATCAATATAAAAGCCAGGAATGATCCACTAAGACTCCAGGTTTACAATCAGTATTTGAAGATGGCTCCTAAGAATAAATAAAGATTGATGTTAGCTTATGACATTTAGCAAGGCAAAATGATAATGAGTCACTTCAAACCAAAAGTGCAGCAGCCTCAAACAGCTGCAGATTATATTAGAACAAATTTTGAAGTCTTAGCAAAGGATATTCATCCTTTTGATCAGATTGAGTTACATAAGTAGACTGGTGAAATGATCTATTCTACTCTGACTGATAAAGCAATGGCAACTCAGAAGTTGCAGGATTCTTTGGAGAACACTAATGCACAATTGCAGCTTGAAAAAGCCTCTTCTCAGGCCAAAGACAATAGGATAAAGACATTGGAGGAAATAATCATTGGATTGGGTCACAATCCTAAATATGTCAAAGGTATAGAGGCCCTAATCAAGAAAAAAGATGATGATATTGTAGCTTTGAGAAAGCAGTTGAAATTGCCAGCTTCAAGACATCCACAAACTGAAGAGATGATAAAGAAAAATTATGAGGAAGAAATGATGGACTTGCTTTTGAAACTGAATGAGCAACTAAATGAAACAGAAAAAGAGCTTGAACAGGCATTAAAGAACAAGAAATCTACTATTCCAGCATCAACAACAGAGGCAATTAAAGGTACAGGTACACCCACAACAGGTCAGCCAACAGAGCTATCACAGGTAAATACTTCCAATTTGAGTTCTGAAGAATTAATAAAGTCAATGAATGAATTGAAACTTCAAGTAACAGAACTCCAACACACAAAGTTACAGCTTATTAATTTAGAACAAAGATATGATCTCTCAAAAATGAGTGTTGCTGATAAAACAAGAGAGGTCAAAAGATTAGAAAAATTGGTTAAAGCATTGGAAAATGATCTCACATTGGAGAAACCTTTAAAGGAAATAAATGAAATTATTTGGGACAACATTATCCAATCAATAAAGGATGTTTGGTCTTCAATTCAGATTATGTATGAACAGAATGATTTAATCAAATTGGCTATAGAAGAAGTTCAAAGTACAAGAGAAGAATTGGGAAATAGGCCTGGGGAAGCCAATCAACTAATACAGTTTCTAAACACTCAAACCAGACACCAACTTGCAGAACTTGGTATTCAGGACAGGACCGGAACAATTTTGGAAATAAAAAGAGTTTTTACTAAGAGAACCCTTATGCAGAATCTAGAACGAAGGTGCTCAGATATGCAAGAAGAAATCATTGCCTTCAGAGAAAGATTTGATATTTTGTTGAAAAAGGGATTGCTCAGTCCTATAGTTTCAGAGGATAAACTAATGGACCTTGAAAGCTATGTTGAAAAATTGGACAAGTATGCTGACAATCAGGCCAATTCTTCAACCAGTACATCAGAAGCAGCATTGCCAACAGGAAAAAATCTTCATGACAGATTGGAAAATTTATTTTATCTTGAGCATGAAGTAAAGCATTTGTTTCCAATTCAGCCTACCATTTTCGGATATACTAAGGCTGATGAAACATTGAGAAAACTTCAACGGACCAGAATACTAGAAGATAAATGGTGGGAAGAACTTTTGTAACTTTTGTAAAATTTATCCTTATATGAAATTTTGCCTATTTACTTTGATTTTATTACATCCTGCCACAAGCATAAATGTTTTATGATTCTCCAAAGACTCTTGGAAAATAATGCTTTCCAAAAATGATGAATATTCTTTAGTATCCAACGAATCATGTGATTTTTGGCTTGGAAATCCATTTCCATTTTACTATAGGGATGCCTCCTTTGCTTTTCCTTTCCTTCTAGATAAAATGAAAGGATTTTTTTCTAATACTTCCCAAGATACCAACAAGAATATAAGCTAGGGAATGCCAATATCCTGGTATGGACACTACTAAGGTTAATGTGCCACCCAAGGATAACCATATTGTGATTATTTTTCCCACTTTTTGATATGGAAAGAACCAATATCCATACCTATAGTCATTAAATCTTAACATAAATCCCAAGTATTTGAAATGGGTGCACTTGGTTGATTGTTTTTTCTAACATATCTTCCAAATCATTGAAAGTGATGGTAGACTTGAGTAGGTTTACTTATATTCCAAATGAAACCCAAAATGATTTTAGAGCTCTAATGAGTCTTCACATATTGTTGTAATATATTTTCTAATCTCTCTCTCTCTCTCTCTCTCTCTCTCTCTCTCTCTCTCTCTCTCTATATATATATATATATATATATATATATATATATATATTATTTTATATATATATATTTTTTATTCTAAGTCATAGGCATAGCTACTGTAACTTTAACACCCAATTACGACAACTAGATACAAGCAATAGTTTTATGTAACCATTGTTGCAACCTTAAGTTACTGTTGTTGTTCCATTACTCAAATAAAATAATTCTTGTATAAAGGTTGTTGTCGTGTCTCTATGCGTAAACTTCAATATTTACAAGGACTTGTTACGTATAATGATCTCTTAATATATATACTTTCTTTCATATATAATATTTTTTATTCTAAGTCGCGGATATCGTATCCCCAAGCCACAACTCCTACAACCTCAAGCCATAGTTGGCGCAACTTTAACGCATAGTTACTGCAAATAGATACAAGCAAATGTTATATGGAACCGTTGTTACAACCTTAAGTTACAACTATTGTTCCCTTATTCAAATAAAATAATTCCCATATAAATATTGTTACCGTGTATCGATGCCTCAACTTCAATATTGACAAGTATTTTTCAAGTATAATAATCTCTCTCTCTCTCTCTCTCTCTCTCTCTCTCTCTCTATATATATATATATATATATATAATGTGTTTTATTCTAAGTCGCAAATGTTGCATCCCCAAGTCACAACTTCTGCAACCTCAAGCCACAGTTGTTGCAACTTTAATCCATAGTTACTGCAGTCGGATACAAGTAATTGTTTTATGGAACCATTGTTGCAACCTTAAGTTACAACTACTATTCCCTTACTCAAATAAAATAATTCTCGTATAAAGGTTGTTGTCATGTATTTGTGCCTCGGCTTCAATATTTATAAGGACTTGTTAGGTATAATGGTCTATTAATTCCCCATTGTTTTCAAAGTGAATATGGTTGATTGTAAATCCCACCATTTTCCTCTCACCATACTTTCCACTATCTTATAAATTAGTTGCGGGGAAGGGATTATGTCACTCTTTGAACTTCCACATAATCCAGAAATTTAATTCAACATTTAAAATTCCTGCAAGTTTTTTTTGTAGACGGCCGCAGCCATATTTCTGTACAGGATTGTATTTAAACACAACAACCAGCATTAACGCAATTCACCAACCATAAATTAAACAAACAGAAATTTACCCGACAGTTTTGTAAATTCAAAAGGAGGACACGTGGAGCATTAATATTGGATCGCATGAAATTGAAGGGAATCTGAAAACCTGAAAACCGGACCCGAATTTTTATAAGGCACATTGGATTGAGAATTTGCGTTACAAATTAGGCAGACGTCAGCATCCCATTTTGGAACGCGAATTTGGTTTGAAATTCAATCTATTCAGACTTTTGAAGTCCGACGGAAAGGGTTCTTTAATGTTTTGATAATTTAATTTTATGTATGCTTTAATATATACATATGTTTTAAATATATGTTATATATATATCATATGCGAAATGAAAGGTGGGCCATAGAATTTAGTTTTAATTTTATTTTTTTAAAAAGAGGGTTTATTATAATATGTTTTATATGTTATGGCATATAAAAATAAAAAGGACAAAAAATCTTGGTAGTTTTTTTTATAGATAGTACGTAAATTTTTTATTACACAGCAGTGTGTAAAAAGTGAAAGACTGAGTGTAACTTTTTAAGTGTGTATGCACAGCAGTGCGAAAGTGAAAAACATAGCAGAGTGTTTTAGAGACAGAGTATGTTTGTTTTGAACAGACAATGAGTTGGTTTTATGCACTGCGTTTTGTAGCAGTCATAATTTTGTAATCCCTCTCAGTGAGGAAGAAGTGTAATAGTTTTTTTTGAGTTATTGAAGGGAATATAAGTTTGTTTTCAAAGTATTGAAACTCTGTCTCCTGTCAAAGAAATTTTTATTTTCTCTGTGTTAGAGGAAGGGAGATTTATTCTCCATTCATTGTTCTGGAATTTTTCAATATTCCAACATGTGCAAGAACAACAGATGTTGTGGTTCCATCCCTACCTAAATCATTTTTCTTTGCCGCAGCTTGCCTTACCAACTTGGCCCCAATATTTTCAACTGGGTCCTCTAATTCAACCAATAAAAAGGCCAAAACCATAGCATTGAGATACATTTCATTACATTGTCAATAACAATAAAATTTGACTCATCCATAACCCTTTCCTTTTATTGTTGTGAAAAGATTTATGCATTACTCTAATGTGGCTAGTCCACAGGCCAAGTAGACCACTGGGTAACAAATATGTTTCCTTTCACCTTTGAGTTTTCAAATTATGCCTACCAAATCTAAGACATTTAAGAGGGGAACTAATACAACGTTAAAAAGAAAACCAGAGCACACATCTACAAATTACCTCCTTAGCTACTGTCACACCATCATTAACTATTTTTGGAGAACCATGCTTTCTCTCCAAGACAACATTTTGCCCTTCGCCCCAAGGGTGACTCCAACAAGATCAGCAATTTTGTTCACACCGCCTGCAAGACAAATTGACAATGCTTTCGGTAAGTGTGCAATTGAATGCCAGACCATATGCCAAAACAACCCTCCATGAAAAATTAAAATAACACATTAAAATCGAATATAAGTGGACAAGGAAAGATCCACCGCAGTGAAGTTTCACGTGCAGGTGACCTTCCTTTAAACATAATTTTTTCTCTGACCTGCAATTTTTTTGTCACTTAGCCATCCTTGTTGAAGTACAACTCCTTTTCCATAGCTCTTGTATTAACTACCTTCTCTCTGTCGCGTAATCTCAGAGTCCCTCTTCTGCTTGAGCGATTAAAGGAAATGGGTGAAAAAACTGAAAGAGAAGATAATCGTCTGCCATAATTATCAAACATTGCATCCAACTTCTTCCCCTTTCCATTGTTACCCAATGAGGTAGATGTGGCAATTGTTGTCATACTTCCCAAAGCAGAGGCCATCTTCTCTTATCCCGAATATAGAATTACAAGATCTTCATATTAGTATGAACCTTAAAAAACATGACTCCCATTGCTAAAAACCACTTTTAAGTTGTAACAGGCAAACTAAACAACTATCGCAACTTTTGGCAACTTCTCGAGCATTAAGAGAGAAACAACCAAAGAGAAATACAACCACAATCCTCATTTTAATGAGACCGGACTATATATTTGCATTAAGATAATAGAAAGAAATCATGACTATATTAAGGCCAACACAAAACAATATTTAACCAGTGTCTCTCGCGGCCTTCAGGTTGCCATGCTAGAGGTTGCATATTTTTAATTTAAATTCTTGACCTCTCGTGCCCATCTATGAATGAATCCAATGGGATATCTACATCAAATGCTCCTTTATATCCCCAAAAACAAATTCCCTACTACAAGCGCACCAGTATTGATGGATCACCCCACACCATCCCACCCACTAGAAACGATGAAAAAGGAAACCCGAGAAAGCTTCTGAAATATCTCAAGATGACTATATGGGTGGTTCTTATGAATCAACCAACCATTCAAAACATGCTCATCAAGCCAAACCATGAGTATTATGTGACGATATTGAAGCAGGCACTGAATCGGATTTCTGAAGCTATGTTAGAGAAACCCTAAACTCTCACTGAAAATAGGTGAAATGTGGCACCACTCAAAGATTTACATGTGCCAATTGGTACAAGTGGTAGACAATTGGCATGCTCAAACAACGAGGTGATGCAGGAATGACATGAGGGAGAAAATATCAGAAAAGCCCCAAATCTGGAGAACTAAAGCTCATCACCAACCCGAGATTGACAACTTTACATGATGTAACCTATGAAATCGTAAATGGAGAAATCATAGTAACAATAAAGTAACCTATGTAACAATAAATTCGGATTCATCCTGGGAGTGGTAATGGGAGAAATCATAGTGAACAACAGGAAACATGTAGAGTTGCTTACAATCAAATAAATGAAAAAACACATACAAAAAACCTAGATAATAATCATGAACAAGCTTAATATTGAATTATGAATTGTAAAGGAACTTAAAAAATGTGACATTACGAACTGGTCAAGCACACAAGCAAAAATATCCTGGACATGACCCTGGTTGACAAGTTGTATTGCTCATGATGCAAGAGGATTTGTACCTGCACTACCAAGTCAATCAAAATCCATCATTATCTATACAATAAATACATGTAATTGATGTAGTATTTTTTACTCTAAGATGCATTCTTATGATAATGTTAGAACATATGTTGAAAATTTCAAAACATACCTGAATAAGCTCCTCTTCGTTTCAAGAACAATTTATTGGAGTCGCATGAACTTGGAACAAGCCTCCCACGATCTGAAAGAGTAGCAACCAAGTCAACAGTGACTTTTTTGTTGCTACGCTGGATCAAGGGAGGTTTGCTCCAAGATTAAATCGCTCCAATAAATTATTCTCTACTAAACAGGGCCAACCACGTGAAGGTGGAAGCTCTTATGGCCCCTCCCTCCCCCCCCTCACATCACTCTCAATTCCCCAATACCCAATCTATATTTCATTTTTTACTTTCATGAGCATAAAAAAAAATATTCAATAACTAATAAAAAAACAATTCAACAAAAAGCACGCAAGGAAACATTGCAATTAATGCTTGACATAAAAATAGTATGATAAATGAGTTTTTTATATAACGCAAAAAACGTTCCAAGTATGGTAACGTTTGTCTTATAATAATACAATATTTTATATTATCCAAGGAAACATTGCAATTAATGCTTGACATAAAAATAGTATGATAAATGAGTTTTTTATATAACGCAAAAAACGTTTCAAGTATGGTAACGTTTGTCTTATAATAATACAATATTTTACATTGTCAAATTTTCTTTTTCTTCTTCCTATTTTTAAAGCTCCTAATTACATCATCAATATCATCGTGCTCTGCTCTTGTTTCATGCCTTTCAACCCGCACTGCTGACCTAGTTGCGTATTCACGATGTCTGGGCTCATCCAGTGACGGGGCATCGCCTACAAAAACAGATAATATTAAATTTTAATTGTCAGTTTTTAAATATCATTGAACTAGTTCGGTAATATTAATAAAAAAAAAATTGCAATGAGATTATTTACCTGGTGCACCAGTTGTCGCCGCTGACCTAGTTACGTAGTCACGATGTCTGGTCTCATCCAGTGACGGGGCATCGCCTACAAAAACAGATAATATTAAATTTTAATTGTCAGTTTTTAAATATCATTGAACTAGTTCGGTAATATTAATAAAAAAAAAAATGCAATGAGATTATTTACCTGGTGCACCAGTTGTCGCCGCTGACCTAGTTGCGTAGTCACGATGTCTGGTCTCATCCAGTGACCGGGCATCGCCTACAAAAACAGATAATATTAAATTTTAATTGTCAGTTTTTAAATATCATTGAACTAGTTCGGTAATATTAATAAAAAAAATTGCAATGAGATTATTTACCTGGTGCACTAGTTGTCGCCGCTGACCTAGTTGCGTTGTCACGATGTCTGGTCTCATCTAGTGATGGGGCATCGCCTACAAAAACAGATAATATTAAATTTTAATTGTCAGTTTTTAAATATCATTGAACTAGTTCGGTAATATTAATAAAAAAAATTGCAATGAGATTATTTACCTGGTGCACCAGTTGTCGCCGTTGAGATTGTTGCCTTGTCTTCCTCTCTGGTGGTAAGATCCTCAAGGGAAACATTCTCTGTCATTTAAACAAAAAACGTTATAAGGACAACCATCAAGGTATAATTATAAAAAATTATAAGTGGAAATTAATTACCGTCACGGCCCTCACTGATAGTAGCATTGTCGGCCTGGTCCCCACTACAATGATCAGGTTGCACGTGAGGATCATCTACATCTGGCTCTAAAACTGGGTTATTTGCCTCATCAGTAGTGCTGCTCCCATGATTTAAACAAAGTTTTTAGACATTAAATTTATGGACGAAAAAAAACATATTGAAAGGTTAATGTTTTACCTTATCAGGCATTCTGGATCTTGGGACCTGCCCCAAGCTTCTGCGACGTTCAACTATGGCTTGATAGCCGAAATGGAAAGTGATATTTTTATCTTCCTCTGTAGTTTCTGTTCCGAAGTCATCACCCTACATTACATATGATTGTGTATTTTTAATCATATTTGATAGGATTACAAAAACGTTGGAAGATGATACAATTAATTATAAGATGTTTAGCTACTTAATTACAATTCTTGCGGCCAATTTCAAGTAGCCGCCCTGGCCTAGCTTGTGATGGCCCTTTTTTTCAATCCTAGCTTTGGTTGCCTTTGAGGTGTCAGGCAACCTAGCATCAATAGATTCAAGTCAGATATGACGTGGCACACTTTTATTTTAGACATGAGAAAATTAAAGCTATTGAATTAAAGTTGTAATACCTTGCGGGTCCAGTTGGTATTTTTCCTTCTTTCTTTGCCCTTTTCTCTTTTCCGTCATGGATGAGTGCTCTCCACTCACTCTTTGGAACTGTGAGAGGACGCTCATATCTAGGGTTAAATTGAAATTGCGTCCTATAGGTGTCCCTGGTATATTTCAAATATTTTCCGGCTACCCGAGCCATCGTTGTTCTGTCAAATGTGCCGACCCCAAAAAGGGCTTCTAGATAATCTAGAAGTTATTTTTTCAGGTTGGAATTCTGGGAATTCCACCTTGTGTGTATGGTTGGGCCAAAAATTACCAACGCATGGCTCTCCAAAAACCTATAGAACTCATTGTTTCCTACACAGAAAAAAAAATATATTATCATTAATTTAAAAATAAAAATCATGATAAATATGTTTTAGATAGAGTACATGAAATAGTTAAAATATTAAAATTTACCTGGGAGTTGTATGTGCTTTATAGGGACACCTTCATCATTCACCAACAACGTGCCATTAATGGTCCCTGTGGAGCTGACACGTGTAGCTCCAGGAAACGCAATAATGTAGTTGGCCATATCGGCCTCATCATTGCCAACACGTTCAGCGGTTGGCTGGGTGTCTGCTTGGGTAGGGTGTGTTTCTTGGCTAGCACCTAAAGGAGTAGAAGGTGTATGAGAGGGTTGTTGGGAAATCTCTTGCCCTTGTGTCCCACTACCACCAACACCGGGTTCAGCAAATGCCAGAAAACGCTACACACAAAAGAACTTTTTGTTAGTTTAGTCAATGTAAAAATTAAAAATCAAACTATCACAATTCATCTCATGCAGAACAAAAAAAATATCCTTTTGACTTTTTATTATTACCTGATATGTTTCTAGCTGGCTCATAAGTTTTTTAATCCTCTCTTCTGTTTCAGGTGTTTGAGGCGCATCTATCAAAGTATTAAATTTCGACCTTGCATCTCGTGCCTTTTTTCGCAACAAGAACACTGGAGATAGGGATGAAGAAAGCTCTTCCTCAAAGAGGGAATCATCAGGAGTACCATGGCTAGGTGTCTGCATATTTGAACAAAATTAATATTATTTCAATTATGTAAATAACTAAAATACCTGAAGATAGAGCAATGCTGGCACTTTACATGTTCTTCCGCTGGCCTCTTTCCATGATCATCCTGTCTCGGGGTTGTTCCTGCACTGCTCTGATCAGTCTGCCACATTGCAATAAAATTATAAATGTAAAAACTTGAAAACAATATCTAACTTGAAAACACAAAATGAAAACTGAAATAATTTCTAATAAGACACCGGAAGACAGAGTTAGAGTTTCAAATATGCCTTGCATTGAATTCGGTCCTGGAAACATGTCATTGCACATTAAGGCACCCAAACAAGAGACAAGTTGACAATGAAGACCTTATTGAATATATTGTTGGAGCAACTTCTAGTAAACTTGTTGTGAAGACCTTGAGGACATTTTTGGAGCAACATTTTTGAAGCTGATGGTATAGCATTGTTGGAGACGATCTTGATGGGCCTTGAAGTGAAGCTTTTGGAGCAACTATTGAAAAATCCTTAGAGCATTTAAGTAAGGCACTTTCTATCTTCCATCACCTTTTTCCTTTCAATATCCTTTAAACGATTTTGTTGATATTTAATGTTTGAAACTATGTTGCCAGGAAACGTGGGTTCGAGGACGGGGACGGCATTTTTTGAAACAGGGTGCATGGGTTCGTCTGGGTATTTTTATATTAATATATATTATAATTTATATATCATATATAATACTATATTTTCTAAATTATAATTTATAAATTATAAATTTAATGACACTAATATAGTAATTTGTAAATTACTAATAATTTATAAACTTTAAACTTTAAAGATTTAAACATGCACATCATTCAACATTTAAGTTTCAACATTCACATGTGACATTTGTCATTGAAATTTCAAAATTTCTAGTTTGATAATATCATGATTCATATATGATATCAAGTGCAAATTGGAGCTCAGTTTACATATTAATAACTTATAATAAATTAGAATCATGATTCAAAATTTCAAAATATATGTCCATTGTCATACTAAATTCAAAATTTGCCTCAAGGCATCTCCAAATGGAAAACTGTAAACATGAACTAGGAAATTTTGATATACTAAAATAAAAATAGCTAAAGCCTAATAGTGAGCAATGGCTTCCTCAAGCCATATCATCGGCATCACTTAGATCTTCACTTAGCATGCTCTCCAAGTAGGAATCACTCTCATCTTGAGGCTCTGGCTCATCCATAGCAATTTGAGGATGGATGCTTGTGGTAAGTCTACGCTTTCGCTGGGTAAGTTATGAACTTATGATTCATGGATAGGTAGGTATGTTTTAAGGTTTAATTTTTTTTTTTTTAAGTTTTAACTTCCCCCTTTATAATTGACTATAGCCTATGGGGTTGGATAGGCTACTTTGTCCTCCCTTGGGCAATTTAATTATAAGAGAACATTACAATTGGAATACTATTCACTTCCACTATTGTTTTGTATAATATTTCATAGTAGTCCCAAGGCAGAAAATTCACAGAATTAAGATCCAGGAAACCTCTGGTTAAGAGATTAAATTTATGTTACATTTAAAGTCAAAGCCAGCAGAAATTTCTTCACCAGTAACTACTCTGTCTAAGCCATGCCTAGTATGATAGATATGCTATTTGTCCAGTTTTGCATCATAGTCATAGTAGCTACAACACCTTTGGTGTGAAAAAATAATCCCTCTTGGAAATTAGGCTGTGTATGTCCAGATTGTATTCGATCAACCCCATGCCAATAAACATGTAGGAAGCATTTTATACATCTACTATAACAGAGCTGTAACTTTAATGTCTAAGACTTCTTTACCATTAAAAAATAGACATGTTTATTTCTGAGGTTTGATATTTCTAAATATTCCAGACCCTTTGAAATAACCCACAAATACCCTGGCAATTTTATCTTCAGGATGCATGTCTGACCCTATTGTTCAATATTTTGATTGATAGTAGTAAACATAGAGAGTTAGGGGGCTCTTGACTTGGTTTGGTTGGGCCATTAGATCCCTAACATCTACTAGGGAGAACCCCCTTGAGTTGGAGGAGAGCTAGCCCGAAGTGAAAAGAGGTTGGTGAGGTGACAATGGGGCTATTGAATTACACATGGTATCACACTTTAGCTTTAGGAATTTATCTTGAGAAGTGCGAGATTTTTCTATATCAATTCTCAAATTGTTTACAACACTATTGTTAAGAACTAATAAGAAGTGATGTTGAGGGGTTTTGGGGTATAAGAAACAATACCATTTAAAAACTAGGGTTCTCAGTCCTTGGCATTCCTTCACCTGGGCCTAGGGGCACACTAGAATAATTTCACACTAAACCATGCAAACTTAAAAGTAACTTAACGGATCCATAAAGTAATAATAATCATAATTCCTAATTTCCTATTGTACGATATGATGCAAATTATTCAAACATGAAGCAATGAAGACATGCGATGTCTGAATTTCAAGATTGATGAACCAATACAAGAAGTTAGAAACTACAACTTTGATTCAATACTCTGTGTCCTAACTCCAGGAAGGAATCTAGTTTGTAGTACAAAACATGCATCGTGTATTATCAATTCTTAATTGACAACAACTAAAGGTCATCTACCTCATCAATTCATTCCCATTTTGTGTTTTTATATTCCTTATAAAAGTGTCAAATTTCTCTCAAAGTAAGCAACCACTGAATAAAATAAAAAATAGTTGAGATATGATTGAGAAATGGTCATTTATTTCTTGAAAGGATCTTAACGATTTCTTTGGTTGTTTTTCATCTCAAGAAACAATAAATGACCTAAGAAACTATCGTGATGTAATATAAGAAACAACACGGTGCAATGGCCATTTTCAAAGCCAAATGATGTCCATTGAGGACATGGCCTTTATTTGGTTTCTGTTTCATAGGAGTTTCGGGTAGAAATGGAACTTTTTTGTACCATTTCCAGTAGTAAAAAGGGAAAACCTTATTTTTCCATGGGAAATAATTTACCTTTCCTTTTTCAAGATAATCTAAATCACAAAAAATATGAACTATACTGCACACATTCTTGGATAATGTGAAAGTGGAAAAGGAATACCCTACACAAGTGATGCACACATGTACATTTGAACACTAATAGATTTTGTAGTTGAAATGCAATGCTTGTTTTCATTTAAATGTAGGGTTTTTAAAGCAGGGAGAAATAATGGCTGCCAAATTAATAAGCGTTTCTTTAGGAAAAATTTAAATCTTGTATTGGGTGATGAAGATAATAGAGGGTATTGAATCTTGATTCTTGACATCTAGAGAGAACCCTACAACCTAACACAATCTAATGGAATTGACCAAAAAAACCCAAATAGAGTCAACCCTACTATAGGAGGAAGGGCCTGCAGTAAGAACTTACCATTTTGCAAGAGTTGAGGGCGAATGTTGTTCTACAAGGCGAGGGTGAGATATTTATACGAGGGTAGATACGGGGCGAATGTTGTTCTACAAAGGCTCGGAAGTAATCTTTCGAGGGTGAATCTTTGTTATAACGGCGAGGGGGCGAATGGCATTATGCAAAGAGCTAATAAAAAATGCGGGCGAATCTTTGTGCATGAAAATTTGTGAAGCGAATCTTTGAGGAAAATGTTTGTTACGCAAGAGGCGAGGGTGAATGCGAGGTGAATGATGTTCTACAAGAGCGGAGGGCGAATGCGCGCGTGATATCGAGACGTTAATGTAGCTATTGCGACGGATATAAGTTTCGTATTTTTAATAAAATCATTTTTATGTAAACGCATATAAGTTTTTGTTTTTTATGCAGCACGCATATAAAAGGTAATGGGTCCTCTGGAGTAAGGGAAAAAGCGTCGCTATTGCGACGGATGCCTCCAAACGTCGCAATTGCGACACTTAGACATTGTGTCGCACTTGCGACGTTTGGAGGCAGCCGTCGCAATAGCGACGCTTTGGGGCATAGTGTCGCAATTGCGACGTCTTCCTCCAAACGTCACAATTGCGACACTTTGTCTAAGTGTAGTTATTGTGAAACTTTTCTATAAACATCGGTATAGCGACGGTTTTGGGCGAGATTGAAAAAATTTGGGGAAATTTCCGACATTTGGTCAAAAGCGTCGGAACTAAGTGTCGAAATTTCCCCCAAATGCACTAGTGCATTAAATTCCATTAGTGAATATCCATGATCCCTTTTTTTTACCCCATCTCTGAATGAATCGATTTTACAGTTCTTCCCATGTATTAATATAATTATATAGCAATCCCTTAAACCACTTCCTAGCCTCTCCATTTAGATATTTAACAAAGGGCCTCATTACAACTTCAAGATGTTCTACATTCAGATTTTCAGCAAAATTACAAAACATAGGCAAGTGTTGTTCTGTAGTTATTTCATCTTCTCCTGTAAAATGTGGGAGTAATTTAAGATACTCTTGAGGCATTGCATTCATTGGTTGAGGAAGGTTAGGTGGAGCATATATGTTCAAAAAAAAGGCTAGCGTTGCCATGTTTGCACCTTGATTGACTGTTCCTTGGTTAGATGCAGTTGACCGACCTACTGAGAAAATGAACGAAGGTGGAGGAAAAAATGATATAGGGATAGGATGATGGACAATAGCAGAGGGACCAACAACTAGAGTTTGTTGAGCTTGAGTAAAAGTAAAAGAAATAGACTCAAAAGAATGTTCTTCCACCTTAGGTTCTTTAAAATAAAGTGGTGTGAAAGGTGAATCTTGTTCCAAGGAAGGAAGTATTTCAAAAATATCTTCAAACAAAGGATTAATAGAACTAATTTCAGGAGTAGACAATGTAGGATCAGGTGTTGAAGGAGTTTCAGGTTTCTGAGCCTTTTTAGAAATCAATCTTTCTGGATCTGGAAAAGTAGGGACTATTTGTTGTGAGGTATTTCTATCTACTTAAACACATCTAAATAGTTTGTAACTGTTGAACTTCTTGAAATTACTTTGACTATCTAAACTGTTAAAATTACTTACGCAATCATACCAAGAAAACAAATTGAAACTGGAAATATCATCTGTGTTGCTAAATTTGATTGGTATTGATGCGTCCCCCCGAAGTGCTGAGGTGTCCTTTCTGGTTATGATGCGATAGCTGCACAGTTCTGTAACAATGCCTCAGTGCCCGACTTGACCCAGTTGTTGTGCTTTCAATAGTGCCACTATATGTTCTTCTGCCTGGCTCTGCCTATGCCTCTGTGTGTGCCTGCAGCGTTCTGTCTTCTCTTCATCAACCAACACAAGACTTGGACTTAAACTATATTCTACTCACCCTTGGAGAACGCATCACGTCCGGTTTCTATCACATCTTGGCATTTCACCGACTTTACGCTATAATCCTTCATTTATTCCTCCGATGCAATTTAACATAAGAAATTCCTTACCTCCAGATTTGAAAAACTCTGGAGTTTACTTTTGAAACCACATCGCATACGCTTGTAAATCGCAAATCGGGGATTTTATTATGAAAGACAGGAGGTAAGTGTTAAACTGTGTGATGTGCAAAGTGTGACAGGCAGAAGGTGACGTGGCAGGATGGAGGTGGGACTACGCCCGCAAATCGTATATCGCAAGGTTTATATGTAAGAGGAGGTTGTTAAATGTTAAAAAGCACGGTGTGTGAAGTGTGATGTACGAGAGGGATGATGTGGAAGGGTGGAGGTGGGACCACCTGCAGATCGCATGTCGCAAGTTTTATATGGGAGCAAGAAGAGGGTAAATGGTAAGATTTGTGAAGTGCGAATGGTAAGATTTGTGAAGTGCGATATGTGATGGAACCTATGGCTGACATGTGGCTCTTCTTCACAATCTCGAACCCATTAACTTTCTTGCATCTTTATTTACGATATACATTCTTGACCGCTTATCTCTAACTTAGATCTTACGATCTAATCTTCTCCATCCATCTGACTTGCGTTCTTGTGCTATGATCTCCATCATCCATATCTCCGCTTCAATTCTGCACTTTGATCATGACTGTCTATTTTCCCCTTTGCGCCTCCTCCAAAACCCTTAAGTTCTTTTAAGGTAAATACATTATTTCTCTACTTTCTCTGATTTGAAAGTAAAGGGCATGGGCTCCAGTTATCACCACATAATGTCCTTTATTGAAACCTGAAACCACTTGTGGGGGCACTTAAGTGGTTTTTTGGAATTTGAAGAGAAAGTCCCTGCAGTTCATGTCAACCGTCAATTTGCAGGTGAGCAGATTTAACAAGACTGCTTGCGGGGGCACTCCTTGGTATAAATATCGTGCAATTTGTGCTCCTGGGTCACCGTTGGATCTGGCCGCAATGAATACGAGCCTTCTCTGTACTCTAACTTGGAAGAATGATAATCTTTTTTAATTTTAACTTCAAGAGATCTTAGCATTAAACGATATTCTGTAGCACTATTCTCTCCTGAGCTTGCGAATGAGCCAGAATCGACCCTGACTAGTGTGTAATGTTCTAAACATGCACATCGGTCTGGCTCTTGAAATGTTCTGCACGTGAATGAGCCCAAATCAACCCACCTTCACATCTCATCATGTAATGTTAATGTACCAACATATAAATCAAAATTCTTCTTTGACATACAAAATTTTACCTTTTCTAACATATATGATTTTTTGGTGTTTTGAAAAATATTTCAAACGTAAAAGAAAATGAGCCACAACAGGGCCGACAACTAACAACTCACAACATCCCTAAGGGCTACAGGACACTCATGGGACAAAGGACCACCCCAAGTGACCCAACCTTGAGTTGGAGCTCTTTTACATTAGTAAAGGGCATGGGCTCCAGTTATCACCACATAATGTCCTTTATTGAAACCTGAAACCACTTGTGGGGGCACTTAAGTGGTTTTTTGGAATTTGAAGAGAAAGTCCCTGCAGTTCATGTCAACCGTCAATTTGCAGGTGAGCAGATTTAACAAGACTGCTTGCGGGGGCACTCCTTGGTATAAATATCGTGCAATTTGTGCTCCTGGGTCACCGTTGGATCTGGCCGCAATGAATACGAGCCTTCTCTGTACTCTAACTTGGAAGAATGATAATCTTTTTTAATTTTAACTTCAAGAGATCTTAGCATTAAACGATATTCTGTAGCACTATTCTCTCCTGAGCTTGCGAATGAGCCAGAATCGACCCTGACTAGTGTGTAATGTTCTAAACATGCACATCGGTCTGGCTCTTGAAATGTTCTGCACGTGAATGAGCCCAAATCAACCCACCTTCACATCTCATCATGTAATGTTAATGTACCAACATATAAATCAAAATTCTTCTTTGACATACAAAATTTTACCTTTTCTAACATATATGATTTTTTGGTGTTTTGAAAAATATTTCAAACGTAAAAGAAAATGAGCCACAACAGGGCCGACAACTAACAACTCACAACATCCCTAAGGGCTACAGGACACTCATGGGACAAAGGACCACCCCAAGTGACCCAACCTTGAGTTGGAGCTCTTTTACATTGACCTAAACCCACAATCGCATGCATGACAAGACCAAGGTGCAATTATAGGCCTCCAACTGCATGCACAACACTACCTCCATGCGATTATAGCCCACAATCTCCAGTGTAGAGGGTGCGGTCCCTAGATCTGAGCCACCTTTCTAGGCCAACCTCTAAACAACTTCCTAGAACTGATTGTAACTTCTCATAATGATAAATGACATAATGACATATATTTTCATACAAAAATTGAATAATAACTGGCCGAGGACATGCCTAGACTGTAACATACATTTCATCAAACATATAGCAAACATGTAAGCTGCAGGTCATGAATGCATATCTGATCATAAACTGAAATTTCTTATCTGAGAATCACTATGAAGGTTGTAAACCCACTCTAGCTTGTTGCAATAACACTTATTAGTCTACATATTCATCAACCATTCAATAATTTAGAAATTCATGACAAGAGATATAAATAAAATTCATCATGTAACCAACAAATATCCAACATAGAGACCATGACAACTCAACCATAATATCACCAAAATTATCACTATAAGTATACATGAATCACATTAGAAGAATAAATCTTATTAATATATGAGAATACCAACCAAGTTAGGGACTTCCACGTACCACCTGACCATAGATTGGGCGGAACCAAATCTCTCTTTTAGCTAATCACCCCCATGCCATATTCCAAGCTTGATTGCAGTATCTCCATTTTTATCCTTCATTTTTTATCCTCCATTTTTTAAAAGCAGCCTGTTCAGAAAAGATTGTGTTTTGAAAGCAAATTCTTGAAAGGATTCTTTGTTTAAGGTATTGGCCAGAGAAGAAAAGTTTCTAGGCGCATTTTCTTTTAAGGGTTTTTTTTTTTTTTTTTAAAGAGGATCTTCAGTTTCTTGAGATTGTCTCTTTTTGCATTTGGGGTAGATCCGTTTTTTAATTGCTAGAGGTCGATTTTTTTTTTTTTTTTAAGTGTCAAGATGAATAACTAAATGGTCAAGGCATACTTGAACGAGAGCAATAAGCTCGACGGTTCCAATTATTATAATTGGAAATTCAATTTGCAGATTTTTCTGGAAGGGAAAAGTGCATGGGGGATTGTGAATGGCGATGAATTTAAATCTATAGTTGCAGGAGGTGGATCAGTTGTGACAATTCAGGATTGGGAGAAGAGGTATAACAAGGTGAAAACGTTATTGAAAATGTCAATCAAATACTGCATTATCCCTCACATCAGAGAGTGAAAATCAGCAAACAATATCTAGACAACCCTTAAGGATCTGTACGAGATCAGAAACACAAATCATCTTTTGTTTCTCAAAAGCAAGATTCTCTCCATTAAAATGGAGGAGAATGAATCAATAGCTACGTTCATCTCTCGCATCAAGGACCTCAAAGAAAAGCTTGGTGAAATAGGGGAGGCAGTGTCAAACACTGATCTGGTAACGATTACCATGAATGGTATGACTGACGACTATCAGATGTTTATCATAGGGTTGAATGTGAGAGAGAAAGCTCCCAAATTTGAAGAATTGATCGGGATCCTGATGCAAGAGGAAGAAAGGAGGATGACCCTGAAACCTCATAGTTCAGATCTTGCTTTAATGGCAAAGAAGAAGCCCTTCAGAGGGAAGGAAAATGGAGGAAAAATAGATGGAGGTACACCACAAAGAAATCCAATTCCATCTCATTTATGTCATCAAATAGAAATGATTTAGCAACCAAATGTTTTTATTGTGGTAAAGTTGATCATATAGCTAAACATTGTCGGAAGAAGAAGTTTGATGAAAGTCAACATATACAAAAGAGGCATGTAGAACACTTTGCTAATGATGATCATAATCAAGACCTAAGACTTTTTATGGATGATTTTGATGAGAATGATGAAGCAGATATGTGGTTTGGGGACTCAGGAGCTTCCACCCACATGACAAGGAACATACAATGGTTTGAAGACTTCAAAGAAACTAGTAGTGGTGCAAAATATACCTTGGTGATGACAAAGGGTACCAGATCAAAGGGCATGGTAATGTTCTTGTCATATTGTCTGATGGAAATATTAGACATATCCAAAATGTGTTGTATGTACCCAGAATCAATAAGAATCTGATCTCTATTTCAATGATAACATATCAGAATATTAAGGTAGAGTTTTTTAAATCTTATTGTGTTATTAAGGATCTGTTGGATTGTATGAAGAAAATAGGAACAGGGATTCGAGTGGGAGGTATTTACAAGCTGGATGCGAGAAGTGTGCCACACCAAAAATTGACATCATCAGGCATGACTGCAGAAGATTTTTGGCATCAGAGATTCAACCAAATTAATTTCAATGATTTGTTGCTACTTCAATAAAGTGGTATGGTCAATGGTCTCCCTGTTTTAAAACATGTTCATTTTGACTGTGAAGCATTTACTCTTGGGAAGATGCACAAAGATGAGTTTCTTATAAATGTAGATAGAAAGCAAAGAGATATATTAGAGTTAGTCCACACTGATTTGTGTGGGCCAATGCAGTCAAGGTCATTGGAAGGTGTTTATTATTTCTTATTATTTGTTGATGACTGTACAAGATTCATGTGGGTATATTTCTTAGTAAAAAGAGTCATACTTTTGAATATTTCAAACATTTTAGAATCATGATTGAGAAAGAGACAGGTAAATTCATCAAGATTCTCCGCTCGGACCAAGGGGGAGAATACAGGAAGGCTGATTTCATCAAATATTGCAAAGACCATGGAATACTGCAACATTTTATAGTACCTCACACTCCTTAACAAAATGGGGTTGCAGAGAGGAAGAACATAACCCTTGTGGAGTGTGCTCACAACATGTTAAAAGGTAAGAATCTGTCTAATGGTTTTTGGGTGGAAGAAATAAATATTGCAATATATTTGAAGAACGGGAGTCCAACAAAAAGTCTTGAGTTTAAAACTCCATTTGAAGCTTTATTAGGTTTTAAGCTCGCAGTTAAAAATTTAAGATTTTTTGGCTCCAAATCTTTTTCTCATGTTCCAAAGGAGGATAGGAAGAAACTGGATTCAAAGGCCATTAAATGCACTTTTGTTGAGTATTGTATTGAATTTAAAGCTTATTATTTTTTTGATCCCTCTACTCATAAAGCCTTTGCAAGTAGAGATGTAGTTTTTCATGAGTAGGTTCATGATGGAAACAATGATGACTGCAATGAAGAATGGGACATTCCTTTGTTGATGGAATAAGGGAGTGATGAAACAGGGGACAACCATGAGCAACAAAAATAGTAGAAAAAGGAAGAAGCAGATGGTGTAGATGGAGTAACCAAACAAAGTCCGCAAAGGGACGATCAGAACAGGTGTGAAGCCACTCCACCACTCAGGAGATGAGGTAGGAAAACTCAATTTCCAGCAAGATATAGGGAAAATGCTTTTATAACTAGCATGTTAAATTTGTTGAACCCTCTAGTTATAAAGACGCCAGTTAATATAATGAATAGAGGGTTGCCATGGAAGAGGAATATGAATCAATACTTAAAAACAAAACTTGGGAGTTCGTTGAATTACCTGAAGGCAAACAAACCATAGGTTGCAAATGGCTATAAAAGCCTAAATTTAAAGTAGATGGGAGTATAGATAAATATAAAGCTAGGCAGGTTGAAAAAGGGTACTCGCAGAAAGAAGGTATAGACTATGAGGAAACCTTTTCCCCTGTAGCTAAACTAAACACAATTAGAATGCTAATTGCTTTAGCTACCAAACATCATTGGATGATACACTAGCTAGATGTGAAATCTGCATTTTTAAATGGAGAGTTGAAAGAAGAAGTGTATCTAGAGCAACCTGAGGGGGTTGTTAAACAGGGGAAATAACATTTAGTCTGTAGATTTAATAAAGCATTATATGGACTAAAACAGGCACCCAAATCATGGTATGATAAAATTGATTCATTTTTCCTGCAACACAGTTATAAAAGAAGCAAGAATGATCCTAATCTGTATACATTGTTTGATAAAGAGGGGTGATTTGTTTTGATTTCTTTATATGTAGATGATCTTATCATTACAGGAAATGTCAATGAACTCATTAAAGAAATCAAAGAGAAGATGTCACAGGTGTTTGAGATGAAAGACCTTGGTGAGCTACGCTACTATTTGGGTCTTGAAGTCTGGAGAGATTCATGCCAGACTTTTCTGTCACAGGGTAAGTATGTCAGGAGTTTACTGAAAAAGTTTAGGATGGATCAG
Organism: Pinus albicaulis; assembly: GCA_034641835.2. Taxonomy (NCBI): domain Eukaryota; kingdom Viridiplantae; phylum Streptophyta; class Pinopsida; order Pinales; family Pinaceae; genus Pinus; species Pinus albicaulis. Next base: position 399,883,173 of record CM076579.1, on the reverse strand, counting down.
TGCAAAGCTAGAGTAGTGCCTTTACAGCAAAATACCAAACTTCAGAGTGATGACGGTTCTAAGGAGGCAGATGCAACATTGTATAGACAGTTGGTTGGGATTTTAATCTACTTGACCACTACTAGACCAGATTTGGCTTATGCAGATAGTGTATTGAGCCAATTTATGTCCAATCCACTTGAAAGTCATTGGATTGCAGCGAAAGGTGTCTTAAAGTATCTTCAAGGAACCTTAGACTTTGGTATTATATATACTGATTCGTTTGATGTTAGATTGACAGGCTTTTCAGATTCTGATTGTACCAGAAATCTAGATGACAGACGATCCATAACAAGTTATGCATTCAACATTGGGTTCGGGGTCGTTGCATGGGGCAGCAAGAAGAAGAATATTGTATCATTGTCTTCAGCAGAAGCTGAGTATCAAGCCATGTGTGCAACAACATATGAGGGAGTTTGGTTGAGGAGACTTCTCCAAGATGTCAGAGAAGAACAAAAAGATGCAACAGTTATCAGATGTGATAACCATAGCTCCATTAAACTTGCAAATAATCCAGTGTTTGATAAAAACAAAAAGCATATTGATACACATTTTCATTTTGTTAGGGAGAAGTTTCAGTCAAAGGAAATTCATATTGAATATTGTAATATTTGTGATAATGCTGCTGACATTTTTACTAAGCCTCTTGGAAGAGTTAAGTTTGAGTCATTTAGGGAGATGTTAGGAGTTTTAATAAACCCTTTCTCCATTAAGGGGGAGTGTTGAAGATAATGGAGAATGTAATATTAGGAGAGAGTCATTCACCAGAGCCTTAGATTAAGAATTAGTTCATATTAGTTAGGTAAATTGTTCTAACATTCCTATATGCGTGAAGACTATATATTCATGGTTATAATGTGATTGATGTAAAAAATTTTCCAGTACAATTTCTCCTGATGGTCTCATGTGAGAACTGCCCAATTTCATTCAATAAAGTCAACTCTTATATTTTTTTCAAAATTATTAATTAATAAAAATATTATCTTTAAAACTACATTTTAACTTCACCATATAAATAAGTATATGTAATATGTACATTTATTTAATTTTATGTGAAATTCTTTTTGACATGCTTAAATATTTTGATTTTTTGTTTGTGAGGGACTCACATTTATTTATTTAACAACATATGCATTTGATTTCTGAATCTTTTTAAATGCTCTAACACGTTGCGTAATTTTAAACTTTTTTATTCCGAGGGGACTCAAATTTTCATCGAAATATGTATTTATGCAACATGCAGGTCTATTTGATTTTATTTGATTTTTGACTGTTTTTCGAGTGTTGTCACATGCTTCATAATTTGATTTTTTTTTTCTTCTGCTGCAGGGAGTTATTAAGATCAAGGAAAAGGGGTGAACATAGCTTCTTTAAACTATGGAAAGGCATTACAGTAGCAACTCCCTGAAGCTTAATTTTAGACAAATTAAGGTTTAGAGTGGATTAGGAAGAGTTTTTTTTAATCTTATAGGTTTTTATTAATTTTAGCGAGTTTTTTAATTTGTTTGGGAAATTATAGAAGTTTTGAGAAAATTTTGATAAAATTAGCAAGAATTTTTGTGAATCAAGATTTTGATGTTACTAAATCTATTTCCACCATAGAAATAAACTAGATTTAAACAGTCTTATTGCAAAATTTTCTGATTTTTTTTTCCTCGTTCAGCTTTTTTGGCAGTGGAAGGCAAATTTGCTTCCTCCTTGGACTACTACTTATTTTAAGTCAAATAGGCACCAAGAGTTATTGGCTTCAAGGCCATTCAACTATGATAAGTTCATGTTGTTCATGTGCCTCAAAATGAAATCCTGGAAGCACTGCTGTGGGAGGAAAAAGCTATATTCCTTGTCTATCAAGACCATAATTTTATTTAGAAGTAAAAATTTCTAGTTGTGTATAAAAAAAAAATCAAAAAATCTTATTGCTGGATGTTTGAATTTTTTTATTTTTATTTTTTAATTTTTTATTAATAATGAAAATAGATTCAACATCATCAAAAACTTTGAGATTTCCAAAATCGTGATGTTTGACAACTATCTTGCAATCAAAATTGTGACCCATGTACTAAAACGGTGGATTAAAGAAAGTTACCCAGCAATATTTAGGGTAAAGAGCACTGATTCATGATTTCAGCGAGACTCAAGTTTTAATCATTCAAGATTCTGATATCATCATGAACCTGGACCGAAAAAATTCTCCACAAAAAGCTGGAAGCTGTATTTCTGTTGGTATTTGCAAAACATAAGATTCGAAGATACTTTTAAGATTACTTTTAAGGTTTAGAATGTGTGGGTTTATCCCGAATTTTATTATTAGTAACCGCTTTTAATGAATTAGTAATACTTCTGCTTGTGTTCTTGAATCTTCAGCAGAACAGTGATGAATTCAAATGTGAGAATCGGTTCATGAAGGGTATGTTTAAACAGGTATAAGTCAATATTCCAGGGTATGTCTAAATAGATACAACCTCTTGAAGGGTTTTGAAACGTGGTCATGTTAATTTGTGCCAAACCTAAAACGAATTATTTTTCGTTAACATGTTGTGAAGAGTGATTTGACCAACGAGACTGAACAGGGGTTTGGTTTGCCAAGTTCAGTGCTCTCCATTCGACAATGGCTACCAGGCTTTTGCCTGGCCAGAATTCCCATTAAAATACCAAAGGCATGGCGGTTAGGCCCATCGCTTAGGCTGCCAGGTTAACTGATTTGGCTTGCAGGATTTTGTTATAAACTATTAAAAAATGTACTAATCACACAAAAGTGTTTTAGGCAACCAGAATGGTTAAACGACGAACTTATACCTTAAAATTCTCTATACACCTGGAAATCATAGAAATTGCTAGTTCATTCGACAATTTGACAATTGTGTATCATAATAACTCTAGTTTTGCTTATTTGCTGGCTATGAATTTGCACATTAGCAATCACAGAGGCCTGCAAAATTTGAAGTGTACCTTCCTCTAGAAGTCAAAGATTAAATATAAATCTTCCACACTGATCACTTTCCATTAAAATTTTAAAAATATAGATTCATTTGCAATCAAACACAACGCTATGCAGTATTTTCACTTCAAATTTCGGCGCAAACTGTTCCAAATAAATTTTTAAATCTCGCAAAACCAGGCACTTTTGACTTATTTTCCATTGGAAGTTCAGAATATGAATTATTTAGCATCAAATCTAATGCTATGGAATATTTTCGGGTTCAAATTTCATCATTTGCAACGGTTTTGAACTAGCTAGTTCGAAACTAAAGAGTACTATAAATTGCACAAAGCTGGCCCCTCTGACCTAATTTTCACTTAGGCCTAAGGATATATAGGCTTTTTCACCATCAAATGCAAAGCAATGTAACTGAGATCTCTATCTTCAATTTAGGTGGAAGAGATAGTGAGTTAAGTATGGGCGAACCCAACAATAAGTGATTGTTAAGCGAAATGACAGCATTGCATACTACACTGTAAACTACCTCCGCAGAAAGAAAAGTTACCCCAATTGAATTGAATTAACCGTAAAAGCAAGAAATTGACAATTATAGTACCAAAATCCCTCAAAACTAAAACGCTCAGCCGAATGTAAACCGATTTCTGAGAAGGCAATAGTCAGTTGCATATTTAACAAGGATAAATTATCCATAAGGAAATGAACTTGAAGTGTAGACCGCGTAGTCAATTAATACTAATACAAAGAATTTGCCACTTTCATGCAAGCCCCATATTATTATGGTACGATGTCAGATGCCCACAAATTATGCATAATGAGGGAGTGGAGTATTGAGCAATGGGGTTGTACTACATATTGATTCTAACATCTCAAGGAGCAAATCAACACCATCTTCAGCCAGCAAGTGCAGGGGATGCAGAGTTAGTGACAAAACCCACGCGAATGCAGAGCAAAGTGGATACAAAAATTCGGATCTGAACACATTGAGAATAAGAAATTAACACAAGATCCCCAAGGATTAGATTACCAACCTGTTTCATATAAGCGCAAAATAAAATGCATTGTAATTATGTTACAATTTATAATCTTGGAGTTGAAAAGTTGCAGTCTTCAAAAACAAAAATGGTTGCCCCCAAGTTAAATTCACTATCCTTGTTAAGTGTGCAGAACTCTTTCGATTGAGAAAGATATCTTTGCCAAGAAGAACCATAAGTGGTCATAGCTCAAAAGTGAAACTATGCTTGCAAATTTTTGTGCATAGCATAAAAAATAGCAGGCACAGTTACAAGCTCTACCACCATACAAAATTGCAGGCATGGAAGCTCTGAAGTAGAAAATCAATACCCCTCAAAACGATAAGCCAAGAGAATCAAGTGCCATCTATTTCAACTCAAAATCTCTGATCAATAAGTTTGTATTTCACAGCTTTTGAACTGCAACTGGGGCAAGCTACTTTCGGAGAAAATATTTCCCTTGTTCGTATGTAAAGACCAAACTCCATTGATGTTGCAGGGGTCCAAATCTGAAGAACAGAGTCAGACAGTGAGCCGATGATTTGAACACCAGCTCTGAGGGTCCCATACTTTGATCCGTAATGATTTAGTTTCTGCATCACTGAATTGGTATGGAAAGAAACCCCAATCTAGATAAGCCTATCTGATGGGCAAGCTCATTCGTTGAGCCCGCAACTGATCTGCAGATGCGAGAGAAGATGAAGAGGAATCAACAGAGTAGTTGAAGGATTTAGGTATTCTTAACAGTGATCTGATGGAGTGGGCGAGGGAAGAGGCAATGGCTGCCTTCACCTGCCCTCTTTTGGGGATGTTCCTCCTCGAATGAGAAGTTGTAGCAGTAGGCATATTGGTATTTTTTTTTATGGACTGACTTCAATGAATAAAGTGGGAAAGGAGGGGAGCTACAGCCAGTGAATGCTTCAGAGAATGAATGGAGGGAGGGCACAAGCAAGTGAGAGATTGTGTAGAGAAAGGAGAAGATAGGGAGTATTTAAGCTTTACATTTCCATGTCTGAATGTGATCTCTGCAGGGCAATGTGAATCGAAATTCCTCACATGCAGTCAAGCTTTGCAAAATGTTTTGTTTATTGAGAGGGCGGGCCAACCCACGAATTGACTAGTAACGACTTAAGATGACTACAAGATTGTGGAAGTGGAAGATAGTTGGCATGACATGGACGCCTCGCGAGTCGCCTTCCATCAATCAATTAAACAATCAAAGAACAACGGTTTTACGGGAAATAAAGATGCTATCCATGCCCCGAATATTGGCAGGTTACTTATCTTCCCTTACACAGTTTTAATGGTGAATTTCAGCTATATTAATTTTAGTGGTGAACTTTGGCCATAAATAAGTGGTTTGTCAATGAGCATTAAATGAGTCAGGTTGTATATGTTTATTATTAAATAAATTAAATAATTGGTCTTCTAAAATTTAATAATGGGCATATACAGATTTATACAACTTTGGCGAATTTAATGTCCATTAACAAGCTACTTATTTTTCAGATGCATTCATTCCAACAAGTGATTAATGTAAATTTATTATCATTCCAACAGGTGATTAATGTAAGTTTATTGTGTGAAGATATGAGAAATATTAATTTTATAAATTGTAGAGATTTTTTTTCATATATTTTTTTGAGATATTACACATTTAAGTTGTGAATTTTTTACAATTATAATATTTTCAAATTTTTTAAAATTAAATTCATATATATTCAAAAACTTATTTTAAAAAACAAAAATAAAAATTTGACATAAAAAATTTCGCCCTATTCTAATAAAAAACTTCAAAACATAAATTAAAATAATATAATAATTAAAATAATATAATAATTAAAATAAATAATATATGTTTGAACTTGAATAACATGTTAAATTTCTATTAAACATATTAACTTTATATTAAACTATATATAATATAAATAAATGTTTTAAAATTTAAATTTTTTAAAGTTAGTTAAATTTCATCAATATAATATTTTTATTCATGAACATTTAAATTCTTCAAATTATTTAAAAATTGTAATCTATTATTTAAATCCATAATCATTATGATTACATATTTTTTTTAGCTTTCATGGAATCAACGAAGTATCTTAATAAAACAGATCAACAATTATGCTATACTTCACAATAGTTTTGTTTTAAAATTTTAAAATTTTGTTTTTAAAACAACAACATAACAATTTAGTTTATATGGTATCAAACAACTTATTATTTATTTACATTGCACTTATTATTATTACGACCGTTGTGGAGGAGGTTTAAAAATCATGGAGGACTCAAAGCGTAAGGGTTTTACGTAGTATTTATTCGTTTAGCTGGGCAAGCTCAAAAGTGGTCGAATGATATAGCACCCCAAACATGATGAAGTCGTTGAAGATAATAGAGCACGAGGAAAGTTGAAGATAAATTGTTGCGTGCAGAGGGGTTTACACAGCGTGTCGTCCGCAGATGTCTCTCGTAGACATTTGTGCATCCAAATCAATCGCGCATTATTTAAGAATTTCCATATACTCATTAAAATAATGGAATAAATTATTTCTTAAACTTTGCAAATGGTTTAATATTCTAATTTTAAAATGATGATATATATCAAATTGATGTCTTAATATTCTTATTTGTGGGAAAGGATTTTTACTAATTTAATTTTAAAATGATATTTAAAGTAGGCAACCAAATTAATATTGGAGATATTTTTGTTGGTAGGATAAGAGATTTATTAATAATTTAATTTTAAAGTGACCACAAAATCATGTGACTTAATTAGTGTATGAGACATTTTTGTTTGTGGGACAAGGGATTATCACATTAATTTGACTATCTATCTCTCTAGATTTGAACATGTAACCTCTTAAGAGGAAACACATGTAATCATTTGGCTCATTCAAGTTATATATACCATCTACAAAGACATGCATACTCTACCTCTTTGGATTTAAACTTGTTACACATGCTCTTAGCCATTAGGCCCTCTCAAGTTATACACACAAGCACACCATAGAAAAATATACAAATATATACTAGCAATTGCACCATCACCAAATGTTGCAAAGGAAACACCGTAAGATTCTTAGTTGCTAAAGCAAGATATCTATAGTGATTTTAGTTCATTTTATAGTTCATTTTAGTAAAAGTAGGAGAAGCCAGCAGGTTTAGTAATAATGATGTCTTTAATTGTAAATTTGATATACGTTAGGTGTTGTCAATTGCAAATTTTAAAATAATTTATTTGAAGATTATGAAAAAGAATTCCCCACGGTCATGGCCTACACAATCAACTGCAGAACTTGCTCACTGTTAAGTAAGACATAGTTGCAACAATCCAATACCAGAATGATATGAATAACATGAACTAGGTGTGTATGCATGAGCAATAAGCTGCACATTGCTCAACCAATCCTTGTCATATTCTTGATATAAATGAGGCCATGCCCAAAAACACTCTGCTGAAAACCTGTACCCAATTCTGTAATCGTGCAGCCAATGCTATTGTTGTCGTTGAAGGGCAAATGCTCTGGAAGAATACGATAGATATTAGCTTGCAACAAAACTCGAGATATGCAAATCCCCTCCCATAAAATGATACAGTGTAAAAGAATCAATAACCCTTTGTTTCATGGGGGCAACTTAAGATATGCAGAGGCGCTAACCCTTTGTTTTGTGGGGGCAACTTTAAGGTATGTAGATCTTCACCCATAATAACAGTCTAAATATGACTGAAAAATGGAAACAAAACGTGCTCCCATAAATAAAGTAGGGGTATCTCCCTTTAAACCAAGTGAATAAGTAATTTAAAATTTAAATGAAGACAAGGTACATACAATACCCATTCGAATCAAATGGGTTAAGAATAAGTAGTTTATAATCTTAAGCATGAATGCCATTATGTGTAGGGGATATCTAAAATTTAAATACTAGAAACCCACTACTCCATTTGCATTTGTTGATTCACAGATATAATACAATCGATGCCTGACAAGAAAAGCTATCCTTCAAGCATGTTACGAGATAGTCCATCAAAATTGGAAAATGCAGAAAAAATCAAGCAATTTATGCTATGGGAATCAAGACCATTGTAACATGAGAAGGCAAACGGGTGCTAAAAAAAAGTAGCAAGTTCAAAAAGTGATCTCAGCCATGCCAGAGAAAGCCTCCTTATTAGCCACATTGCAAGAAAAACGCAAGATTTGCAGATCCCCTGTCCTAGAGTGATACAGATTAAAACAGGTAGCAATCCTTTGTTTTATGGCATCTTCGCCCAATATATGTAGATACTCTCCTATAAATGGTATAGAATAAGAGGCATTAACCCTTTGTTTTATTGGGATTTCCAGTCAACACATGCAAGATGCAGCTTCCAGCTAAACTATAATAATAAGATGTGCCTAATAACTCACGAAACTTTATGCTGAGATGTCTGGACTGATAAAATCTGCTAAATTCGCCCAGGACTTGCATGTGGAAAACTGTGTGAAACTACCTCTTAGAGCATACCAACAGCGAGGCATTCTGTCCTCCTCAACTTGATGATTTTACACCACTGGGTTTCACCCTGCAAAGTGGACAGAATAGTCTGGCATTGCCGGCATGGAGTCACTGCAATGGCAAGTTGCCACTACAAGTCCAAGTCCATATTTCCCACACTGAAAACTAATGGGGGTTTCAAAGAAGAAGCAATTCATTGGTCCATCAATGGGCCATCTGTTGAGACTTATAAGCAGAGTTTGTGCACCGAGAATAAGAAAGTTAGGGTGCATGAATGCCTTGTGTCACAAAAGTTTTCCATCTGGCCAAGCTTTGGGCGGTCACAAGAGGACTCATTCCACTCCCCCTGCTACTAATATGCACAATTAGATAAGCCATTCAACAAATGAGCAACAACAATTTTCACCTCTAAGCAGAACGGAGACGTTGGATCTGAATGTGCCTGCTGAAAATGCAAATGATTATACTCAATTGCAGCACAATTATGCAGTTTCTATCAATTTAGGTGCAGATTCTACCAGTAAATGTGAGAAATGAGGCATTACACATACGAAAAACAAAGCTGGTACCAATGATGCTTCGCCATTTTCCAGCAGCAATGAGGCGCAGGCATTGTAATAGTTGTGCGTCTCCGAGAATGTACAAGTGAAGCGGGGCCCAATGCCCTCAACCACTCGACATTTTCTCTTGTGATGAAGGTGCTTCACACGAGTTTCAGAGCCATTGAAATTCCTGTTTCTTAGAAGCTTTAGGAACACACCCATAACTAAATATTTGTAACTACCTTTATAATCATTTATTCCATAATGACACGCATAATTACATTTCCATGCTTAGTTACATCAATCTCATATACAGAACCTTCGTACAGGGAAGATAAATGGCAGTTTAAAAATAGGTTGGAAGGGCTTCCAGTCACTTTTTATTTTTAAATTCAGGCACAACCTGTAATAGTCACGCTTGCCCAGATTGAGGATGTATTTCTTAGAATACATAAATCATGAATCTGGATATCTCTGAAATAATAAAAAGAAGTTTTACATAACTACTCAGATCGCTAAAGGAAAGTTGATATTTATGATGCTACCAGTTCTTTAATTGGTAATGAGATTAGAAGCCTCCCATGAACCCTTTATGACAATGGATGCCAGCCAATGCTGATTGCTAATTTAAGGATCTAAGTTGCAAACTTGTGAAAGCTTACAAATGCTTATCATCTGACTGATTTTTTCCCCTGTGCCATGATTGGATTAGTAGTTTGGATGGGCCCTGAAATATGCAAGCAAGCCTACCAGTGGTTCATTGATGTATGTGGTGGGTTCGGATTGCACGAAGAGTGCTTGATTGTCTTGATATTGGTCGTTTATATCTGGCCCTCCAACTACTGCCCCCACCAGAAGATTTGGGTTGGGACTTCTATCAGCAAATAAGCTGGAGCCACCATTACATGATATATGATAAGGATACTTTGCCACTGAGGGTAAAGATGAACCTCGGTGATGAATGTATTGAGGGAAGCGTAAACCATATCCCACCATATATGAAAGGCTCAGAGGATTATCTCCAAGTATGTAGTCCACCTGCATCCACAACCAGTTGCAGTATCAGTATAGTGTTAATAATAATAGGATTTTTTTTTGGAAAATAGTTTTATTCGAGGAATATATATGTTTTGATCTTTGAGGGACTATTCATTTTCATTGACCAAAGTTCATTGTCACTTGCAAAAATTAAATCTGTGTGAGAGGCATTCCAATCATTCTTTCTAATCACATATGTTTTGATTTTTGAGGGACTATTCATTTTCATTGACCGAAGTTCATTGTCACTCGTAGAAATTAAATCAAATCTGGGTGAGAAGAATTCCAATCCTTCTTCCTAATCACATTCCAAAGAAACCTAATTGAAACTAAAACCATGAAGAATTTTAGTAAATAAGGAACTTAGTAGGTTAGAAATATCGTTGTCAAGGAAAAAAGACATTGGAGTAACCAGTTACATGCTCATCTAGAAAGGAAAGATGGATCTTTTATCAAAAAAATAGCATGGGAAAACATTTAACAGACACAAAGCCATGAGATTTCAAAGAAATGATAAAAGTAGTTCAGATTACCACTTCAAGCTAAAAGAAATAACACGTCAAGAAACCGTAAGGCACCCAACTATGAAAATTTTGGATATTCCATGTTTTAGATATTCCATAGCTTACAGTATATTGTTATTTGCTAAATACACCAACCAGCTAAGCATGCTATCTGAATGCCTTCGTAGTCCCTGCAATCAAGGATAAATCCATAACTAAAAAAAGAGGATTATAAAATTTCACAATGAAAAAACAAGCCTGGTAATAAGGACCAGAATAAGACTTACAACAGTAACAAAAATATGAATCAAATATGCGAAAATGAAGAGCTCTTGTCAAAAAGCAGAATGTAATAGAACCTGTGAAACAAGGAAAAGAATGATATAATTTTTCCCATTCTCCTCTCCCCTGTTGTGAACTCTGTCATGTAGGACCTTCAACCTTACTTCAAACTTTCAAGCTATCCAAAAATCTAAACAAAACGTGCTCCCATAAATAAAGTAGGGGTAGCTCCCTTTAAACCAAGTGAACAAGTAATTTAGAATTTAAATGAAGACAAGGTGCATAGAATACCCATTTGAATCAGATGGGTTAAGAATAAGTAGTTTATAATCTTAAGCAGGAATTCCATTATGCGTAGGGGATATCTAAAATTTAAATACTAGAAACCCACTACTCCATTTGCATTTCTTGATTCACAGATATCCAATCTTTTTATGATTAATCAACAATTTTTCCACATTGATAAAGACTACAATTTATCCACGAAACATAATGATATTCCAAAACTGGCATCAGAAACATAGATAACACTCATCACTGTTACAGAAATGTATCAATCATGCAAAAATAAAAGCTCATGTTCAAATGGAAGAACATAATAGAAACTCTCGAAGAATCAGTGTAGTTTTTCCCATTCTACTTTACCCTAATTCTGTGGTTTCTATCACATAGGCTTTTCATTTTTACTTCAAATCCTCAAGCTATCAAGTTAGTCCAACCAAACATGTTTTTTTAATCAATAAATATTAATGAATATAGAGTTCCCAATGTCCATTGAACATCGATCAAGCATTTCAACAAAAACAGGAGGCTAACATGATTGATTAAATGGACCATACATGTTTTTCACACTGGACCAATTCTGAGATGAAAATAGGAACCTACAGATGATTTGTTCTTTCTCAGGTATTAATAACTTGACTAAGTATTTTATCTAATATGATTGTGTCCAACCTCATAAAAATATTGATTATGATGATAAGAACCTCAATTTCCTTCTTTTGTTAAGCATGAAAGGGATCCAAAAGTTTATCTACATCTAACAACAAACTCAAAAACTTTTGCCAGCAATTAAGCCAAGCAGCAACAACATTGCAGTGTGTCATTTCCTATTCCATACAAATAAATAGAATACTGTCTTCTATAGGTACTAGTTGATATGCTATCTTGAAAAAACACTGATAAAAACAAAATGAAACTAAAACCATGAAGAATTTTAGTAAATAAGGAACTTAGTAGGTTAGAAATATCGTTATCAAGGAAGAAATACATTGGAGTAACCGGTTACATGCTCATCTAGAAAGGAACGATGGATGTTTTGTCAAAAAAATAGCATGGGAAAACATTTAACGGACACGAAGCCATGAGATTTCAAAGAAATGATAAAAGCAGTTCAGATTACCACTTCAAGCTAAAAGAAATAACACGTTGAGAAACCGTAAGGCACCCATCTATGAAAATTTTGGATATTTCATGTTTTAGATATTCCATATATTACAGTATATTGTTATTTGTTAAATACACTAACTAGCTAAGCATGCTATCTAAATGGCTTTGTAGTCCCTGCAATCAAGGATAAATCCATAACTAAAAAAGGAGGATTATACAATTTCACAATGCAAAAACAAGCCTGGAAATAAGGACCAGAATAAGACTTACAACACTAACAGAAATATGAATCAAATATGCCAAAATGAAGAGCTCCTGTCAAAAAGCAGAATGCAATAGAACCTGTGAAACAAGGAAAATGATGATATAATTTTTCCCATTCTCCTCTCCCCTGTTGTGCACTCTGTCATGTAGGACCTTCAACCTTACTTCAAACTTTCAAGCTATCCAAAAAGTTAAACAAAACGTGCTCCCATAAATAAAGTAGGGTAGCTCCCTTTAAACCAAGTGAATAAGTAATTTAAAATTTAAATGAAGACAAGGTACATACAATACCCATTCGAATCAAATGGGTTAAGAATAAGTAGTTTATAATCTTAAGCATGAATGCCATTATGTATAGGGGGTATCTAAAATTTAAATACTAGAAACCCACTACTCCATTTGCACTTGTTGATTCAAAGATATAATACAATCGATGCCTGACAAGAAAAGTTATCCTTCAAACATGTTACGAGATAGTCCATCAAAATTGGAACATGCAGACAAAATCAAGCAATTTATGCTATGGAAATCAAGACCATTGTAACATGAGAAGGAAAATGAGTGCTAACAAAATGTATCAAGTTCAAAAAGCGATCTTAGCCATGCCAGAGAAAGCCTCCTTATCAACCACATTGCAAGAAAAACTCAAGATTTGTAGATCCCCTATCCTAGAATGATACAGTTTAAAAGAGGAAGTAATCCTCTGTTTTATGGCATCTTCACCCAATATATGTAGATAATCTCCTATAAATGGTATAGAATAAGAGGCAATAACCCTTTGTTTTATTGGGATTTCGAGTCAACACATGCAAGACACAGCTTCCAGCTAAACTATAATAATAAGATACACCTAATAACTCACAGAACTTTATGCTAAGGTGTCTAGACCGATAAAATCTTCTAAATTCCGCCTGTGACTTCCAGACTGAAACCCGCGTGTCTACCTCAGAGCGCGGCATAATACATGACTGACACATATCCCATCCTCCTCAACTTGATGATTTTGCATCACTAGGGTTTTTCCTTGTAGAGTGGATGGAATAGTCTGGCACTACCGGCATGGAGTCACTGCAATGGCAAGCTGCCACTACAAGTCCAATTCCATCTTTCCCACACTGAAAACTGATGGGGGTTTCAAAGAAGAAGCATTTCATTGGTCCATCAATGGGCCATCTGTGGAGACTTATAAACAGAGTTTGTGCACTAAGAATAAGAACCATAGGGCCGCGAATATGCCTCATGGTCACAAAAATTCTTCGTACGTGGCCGTTTTTTTTCTCGTGTTTACAAGAGGACTCATTCCACTCCCCCTGCTACTAATATGCACAATTATACAAGCCATTCAACAATTGAGCAATAAAAATTTTCACCTCCAAGAAGAACCGAGATGTTGGATCTAAATGTGCCTGCTGAAAATGCAAATGATTGTACTCAATTGCAGCACAATTATGCAGTTTTTGTCAATTTAGGTGCAGATTCTACTAGTAAATGTGAGAAATGAGGCATTACATATATGAAAAACAAAGCTGGTATCAATGATGCTTTGCTATTTTCCAGCAGTAATGAGGGGCAAGCATTGTAATAGTTGTGCATCTCCGAGAATGTAAAAGTGAAGCGACGCCCAATGCCCTCGCCTCCTCGGCATTTTCTCTTATGATGAAGGTGCTTCACACAAGTTTCAGCGCCATTGAAATTCCTGTTTCTTAAAAGCTTTACGAACATACCCATAACTAAATATTTGTAACTATCTTTGCTTTTCATCCAAGGGTTTCATATGTTTTAATCATCTAACATATAATCTAAAGGTTTCAGGTTATGACACGTTTGCACACAAGAAATTTGTTTTCAAATAGTGACGTCTTACGACGTAAAAAATGATATTAAAATATAGTAGTTGAGATAGATATTCAAATATTTTATTGAAGGCTTATATTGACATATTTTTAAAAAGTAAAAGAATTACACATTTTCTCACACTGAAAAAAAAAAAAATATATTTTTAACTTTCACTTATATAAAATTATGTTACACAATATACACGTCTAAATATTCTACTTATCATTAAGAGTGAAATATTTTTTGTTATTAATAATTTTTTGAAAATACTACATGTCAACTTTATATTAAGAATGAAAGGAATTACACATCTCCTTCATAGTAGAGATGTTTTAAAATGATTTTAATTAAAACTAACTAAATATGTATAAATATTTTTGTTTTTTCTTATATAGTCAACATTGTTTTTGTATTTACTGTGTTTATTTAGGAATAGGTATTCCATAATTTTAATTTAATGATGAATAATTATTAAGTAGATTATAAGGACTTACCCTAAAAGGAATATTCATAGAATATATTTATATATGAAATATAATTATATCTTTTTGTTTTTAAATTTAATTAAAAAAATGCCATGTCCATGGGTGTTAGATTTGGTTTCATTAGATTTTCATTTAGATATGACATTTTTTGTTACATGCTATTTTAAATGTACGTATGTTTAACTCATATATTAATTATTTCTTATAGTTAAGAACCCCTTCCCACATTTACCCAATTTCATCGGCTTGCCAGGGTAAACATGAGACAAAGAGTTACTATTACATGACTTGACCTCCAAGCTTCAGTTATGGAAGTGGGGCTGACAACTAATAACTCACAACATCCCTCAGGGCTACATGACACTCAGGGGGCAAAGGACCACCCCAAGTGACCCCACCTTGTGTTGGGGCTCTTTTACACTAACCTAGACCCACAACTGCATGCATGACAAGACCAGGGTGCAATTATAGGCCTCCAACCACATGCAAAACACTGCCTCCATGTGATTATAGTGCAAAATATCCAGTGCAGAGGGTGTGGTCCCTAGATCTGAGCCACCTTTCCAGGCCAGCCTCTAAACCACTTCCCATAACTGATTGTAACTTCTCATAATGATAAATGACATAATGACATAGATTTTCATACAAAACTTGAATAAGAACTGGCCTAGGACATGCCTAGTCCATAACATACATTTTATCAAACTATAGCAAACATGTAAGTTACTGGCCATGAATGCATATCTGATCATAAACTGAAAGTCCTCATCCGAGAATCACTAAGAAGGTTGTAAAACCACTCTATCTAGCTGCAATAACACTTATTAGTTTATATATTCATCAACCATTCGAAAATTGAGCAATTCATGACAAGAGCTATAGATAACATACATCATGTAACCAACAAGTATCCAACATATAGACCATGACACCTCAACCATAATATCACCAACATTATCACTATAAGTATACATGAATCATAATAGAATAATAACTCTTATTAATATATGAAAATACCAACCAAGTTAGGGACTTCCCCGTACCACCTAACAATTGTCCAAAATATCTGTGTCACTCTTGTGTTAGTATTTCCTTGTTGATTTGCTCAATAATTGTGAAGTATGCATTTGAATTTATTTCAATATTTACTGAAGAGATTTCAACAAATAATTTGTTTCTGAATAATAAGTAGAAGAAATAATATTAGATAATGCAGTAGGATTTCAACTTGAAATTTTCACATCAGATCCAGTATATCCCTTGTAGCACATACGGATGGGAGATTCACCAGATGGACGTCAAGGTTGCATTCTTGAATGGTGTGATAGAAGAAGATGTTTACATCGAACAACCAAAAGGATTCGAAACACATGAGAATAAGAATCATGTATGTAGGCTAAAGAAATCCCTGTATGGACTCAAATAGACACCTAGAGCATGGTATAGTCGAATTGATGGTTACTTGCAATATATGGGATTTATGAAGAGTGACGTTGATCTCAATATCTACTATATCACAGTAGAGAATGAGCCTTTGATTTTGGTATTGTTTATAGATGATCTATTTCTGAAAAGATCATCTAGGCTCATCAAATACGATAAGAGGAACTTGGTAGAGGAATTCAAAATGAAGGATTTGGGGCCGATGCACTATTTTTTTGGATTGGAAGTTCGACAACAGAAGGGAGAAATATTCCTTGGGAATGGAGGATACGCTACAAAGATTGTAAAGAGATTTAGAATGCAGGATTGTAGACCCATGGCTACTCGAATGATCACAAATTGGAAGAAAATTGGTGCATATGAAGATAAAGAAGTGGACCCCACCTTATATAGAAATCTCATAGGATCTCTCATGTATTTTGTCAACACTAGGCCAAACATTTTCTATGTTGTTAATTCCCTTAGTCAGTTCATGGTAGAACCAAAGAGGGCACACTTGGCAGCAACTAAGCACGTTCTCTGATATATCCAAGGAACAGTCAGATATGGATTAAAATACACCCGAGGTGATGACATCGTTCTACGTGGATTCAAAGATGTAGATTGGGCAGGAATTTCGGTGGATCAGAAAAGTACCATAGGGTACTGCTTCAAAATTGGATCAGGTATGACTTCCTGGTGCAGTAAGAATAACAAATTTGTAGCACTGAGCACAGTTGAAGCAGAGTATATGGTAGCTAGCACAGCTTTATGTGAGGGTATATGGCTTCAAAAACTGCTAGTGAATTTATTCAGAAGGAAGATGGAGGCGATCAATATTCTATGTGATAATCATAGTTGCATCAAGCTCTTGAGAATCCCATTTTTCATGATTGGTCGAAACACATCGACTGTTGGAAATATGATGCAAGGTGTTGTCCTTGATGGCAACCTACTTGATGAAGTTTTTGACAACCTACTTGATGAAGTTGTCCTTGATGGAAACTAACTTAATGAGTTTATTAATGATGTGAATCTGATGTATTTACAGAGTAGCTCAGAAGTAACAGAGAAAGAAATTCCAGTAAATACCAGAATAATGATAAAAATGGTATGTCACAAAGAATAAGCGGGTTTGTAAAGGCTAAGTAGCGTATGTACGCGGAAATGTACGTGACAAGTCGCGTATGCCTTTTTGCACTCCAAAATTAGAATACCAAGGGCATTACCATGGTTTTGGCACACAGTATTGAATGCTGTATGGTTTATTTGATTCTGTCCAAGAATACCATCGAAAGTTGTGTGGTTTTGGCTCATGGTATTGGTAAAAGCTAAATCTATTTAAGGAGAAGAAGATCATAAGTGTAGTGTGTGCATGTGTAAGGGTTGTTGATGAATAATTATCTCTAAGGAATATCTGCATGGATGAACTCTGTTCTTAATTGATAAATCTGAATCTATGATGCACCCATGGATCTGAGAATGGTTCAAGATCTCTAGATCTGACGATGATGAATCTCTAAGATGATCTGCAGAAGAAGAAATGGTGAAGATCTGGCACAAAGTCTGCTGAAGATAATGAATAAATTTGGGTAAGTTTATAGATCTGACTTGTTTTGCAAAGTTTTCATTTACATATCTATACGCCAGTTTGTCTTATCAAAAGCGCGTGTATACGCGGGTTCTCTCAATGCAAAGTGTGTATAGGTTTTTCTGAAGGATAAAAGTCACAGAGGTATACGCAGGTTGGTGTGCAAGAAAGCGGGTATGTACGCGGCTTCAGTAAATAAAAGTAGCATATGCTATTTGAATTAATGAATGATCAGGGTTGAGTTTACATCTGCATATCTATTCTGAAGTCTAGGTTATTCTTGATATTCTGGTTACAGTGGTCTCATTGTTCTGTTTGAAGTAATGGGAAAAGTATGTTTGTTGATGTTAAGTGAAGGGTTGTGTTGAAGCTGTTTGATCCAGTATGAAAATTGATGAAACATGGTCTGCAGTGGTGCTGAGGGTCGAAGCCTTCAGTGAGGGGGTTGTAGCTCCCTTCCAGTGGTATTTGGTAAACGAGAGCAGGGGGTAGAAGCTCCCTTCCAAGAGAGGCTGGTAAACGAGAGCAGGGGGTTGTAGCTCCCTTCCAGGAGAGGCTGGTAAACGAGAGAAGGTTGTAGCCTTCTGCAGGTGGGTGCCTACGTGCTGATATGAGTCTGCGCCAGTACAATGTTGTAAGAAGTTTTCTTTATAATAAATTTTGAAGACTGAGACGACGTCAGCGGTGATTTTCTCCCGAATTGGGTTTCCACCTTAAATCCTGGTGTTCTTGTGTGTTGCTTATGTGTGATGTTTTATTCTATTATTACTGCACATGCTTACTGAACATCTGATGAATGAATGATGCAATGATATAAGTAAAGAATTAAATGCATAATAAGATCTCTGGACATACGCATGTTTTATTAAGGATATCCGCGTGTATACGTGAGTTGGGTTCAGTAAAATAGCGTATGGGTTTAAAAGGAAGAAAAAGTAAAAAGTTTTCTGTCAGAACAAAATACTGATTCACCCCCCCCCCCCTCTTAGTATTTTTCCCAACAATTGGTATTAGAGGAGGTCCTTCTAAAAAAGCTTAGCCGCTAGAAGGAAGATCAAGCAAGATGAGCAATCAAGATGGAACAACATCTATCAGGCCTCTGCTCTTTAACGAAAACAATTTAATCTTCTGGAAAACAAGGATGAGATCCTATCTTCAGTCTCTAGGAGCAGATGCATGGGCCATTGTTGAAGGAGGATATCAATATCCAGCCGCAGTACCAACAGATTCGACGGAAAAGAATAATTATGAAACAAATGCAAGAAGGTCAATGCTCTATTGGGAAGTCTAACTGAATCAGAATTTGTCAAAGTCATGCAGCTAAATATAGCAAAGGTAATATGGCACAAAATCATTCTAAGTTATGAAGGTGATGCAAAGGTAAAAAGTGCAAAACTCCAAACTCTCAGAATTGAATATGAAAATTTAAGGATGCATAGTGATGAGAGTATTGCTAGTTTCTTTTTACGTCTTGATGATATTGTAAATCGTATGAGAAATCTAGGAGAAACAATAGCCGAATCTACTTTGGTTGAGAAAATTTTAAGATCACTAACGGCAAAATTTGAATCAAAAGTTTCTGCTCTTGAAGAAAAAAAGGATCTTCAAAATCTTACTATGGTGCAACTTCATGGCATACTAACTACATATGAAATGAGAAGAGGAGGACCATCTAAAGTCAAAGAAGCAGTCTTTAGAGCTTCTACAAAAGGGAAAGAAATACAAAAACTGGAAGGATCAGGATATATCTCAGAGGAAGATGAGGTAAATTTTGTAAAGAAACTTCAACTTGGCACAAGACGGTTCAGAGGTAAGCTTCCTTTCAAATGCTTTGATTGTGGAAGAGTTGGTCATTATGCTGCTAAGTGTCCTCATAAAGAAACACATGAAAAAGGGAAGGATGTAGCAAGAAGGAATAAGAATCGGTTTGGCACTAGAAAAAGTTACTATACTCATGAAGACAGTGATGGGTTATCTGATAGTGAGGAAGAATGTGAACAAGATCTTAAACTTCTCATGGCATTTGAAAAATATTCTAGAGAAGAAAAAGATACTTTTATGGATGCTCTAGAGGACAATGATTTTCTTGATGAAAACAATCAACTCAAAATATGCTTAGAAGAAAGTAAAATAATCATAGAGACTCTGAAAAATCATATTGAAGAAGAGAAGAAACACAATGAGAAATTAGAATGTGAAGTGGTAAGTCTAAGAAAAGAACTTGAGAAAGTAAAGACTCTGAATCTTAGATTTGCTAAAGGATCCGAAACCTTAGATGAGATTATCAAGGTACAACGTTCTCCTCTTATAAAGACAGGTCTTGGATATATCGGAGAATCTTCTTAGGCTTCAGCACCAAATTATCTAAAAGCAGTTACAGCTGGTTTACAACATGCTGCCACTCAGCAAGGGAATAAAGAATCTTTACAGGTAAAGCATGGTCATCTCAATTCAAAGAACACTAATAGGAATGTCTTTCAAAGAAACACCAATCAACAGGTAAACTCAAGTAGAAGATTTTATGATCGCAGAAATTTCTTCTTGAATGGACAATGTTTCTCATGTCACAATTTTGGTCATAAAGTTGTTCAATGTGTTGCATATAAAACCATCATGACAAGAGAAGCAAGAAAGAAAAGGATTGATATTGAAACAAAGAAGAATACTTATAACAACTTTTCTCCTCTTCAAAATGAAGTTGAATGTGCTTACTGCAATAACTTTGGCCATGAATAATCAGAATGCAGGAGCAAAGTTCAGCCAAAAGAACATGTTCCTTCAAGCTCCAAAGTATGGAAAAAGAAGGAATTATAGGTTGAAAATTGTGGCATAGCGTTATTTGCAGAAGATTAAGAAAACCAATGGTACATTGATAGTGGATGCTCAAGACACATGACAGGTGACAAAAACAAACTTCTAGCATATAGTGCTTTAGAAAAAGAAAAGAATGTTACATTTGGAAATGATACTCCTGCGGTCATTAAGGGAAAAAGGTCTGTTTTTCTAAAAGAAAAGGTGAAAGCTAATGAAGTTATGTATGTGGATGGATTAAAGCATAACCTGTTAAGTGTAAGTCAAATGTGTGATCAAGGAACTGAAGTTGTATTTAGTTCAAAAGAATGTGTGGTACGTGATCTTGATACAGGTAAAACAATTATAAAAGGAAAAAGAACTCCAAGCAACTTGTATGTATTGAAGAACTGCAAAGAACAATGTTACTTGAGTAAATCTTCAGAAAACTGGCTATGGCATAGAAGGTTGGGGCATCTGAGCTTCTCTCAGATCAACAAATCAAGCAGACTTAAAGCTGTTCGTGATCTTCCCAATATTACTCTACCCGAAAATATCATATGCAAATCATGCCAATTTGGTAAGCAAACCAGAGTACCGTTTATTGCCAAGGAAGGATCATCAAGTAAGCCTCTTGAACTTATTCATACTGACATATGTGGACCTGTTAGGAAAAAGTCACCACGTGGTGAACAATATTATATCTTATTTATTGATGATTTCTCTAGAATGTGTTGGATTGGGTTGATTAAACACAAAGATGAAGCATTTGAGAAATTTTAGATTTTCAAAGCACTGGTTGAAAATGAATTAGATCTAAAAATCAAGTGTCTTAGATCTGGCCGAGGAGGAGAATATACATCAGATGAATTCCTTTAATTTTGTGAACAACATGGCATAAAAAGACAGTTTACTGTAGCAAGCACTCCACAACAAAATGGTGTAGCAAAAAGAATGAATAGAACTGTTCAAAAAATTGCCAGAGCTATGCTTGATGATTCCGGAACACCTAACACATTTTGGGGAGAAGCAACACATACAGTGGTAAATATTCTTAACAAGGCACATGTTCATGTAAATAGCGATAAAACTCCATATGAACTCTGGTATGGTAATCCTCCCACTGTGAAGCATTTTAGAGTTTTTGGAAGCAAATGATTTATCAAAAATAATGATGAAAAACTTGGCAAGTTTGAACCTAGAGCAGATGAAGGAATACTTCTTGGTTACTCCTCTAGGAGTAGAGCATATAAATGTTACAATAAAAGACTTCGGAAGATTGTTGAATGTATTGATGTTGTTATTGATGAGTCTCCTGCAGCTCCAAAATAAGAAAAACAAACAACAGATGAAGACGATGATGACATATATCCTTCTACATCAAATAGAAATGATATAGACAGTGAACCCAATGAAGAACCCGAAGATGATTTATCTGAAAAAGCTCCATCCAGATATGTTCAAAAGAATCATCCAGAATCTCAAATTTTGGAAGAAAAGGAATCAGGTGTACAAACAAGAAGGACTCTTGTGGGATCTTCTAGCTATTTGGCATTTCTATCCACTATTGAACCACAAATTGTCAATCAAGCTAGCAAAGATGAATGTTGGATTCAAGCCATGAATGAAGAGCTTGATCAGATTGAAAATAATCACACTTGGGAATTAGTACCAAGACCTCATGACAAAAATGTCATTGGAACTAAATGGATATTCAAAAACAAGTTAAATGAGAATGGGGATGTTATAAGAAATAAAGCTAGACTTGCTTGCAAGGGGTATGCTCAACAAGAAGGTATAGACTTTGAAGAAACTTTTTCTCCTGTAGCCAGACTTGAAGCCATAAGAATGTTTCTTGCTTTTTCAAGCTTCCAACAAATCAAAGTTTATCAAATGGATGTTAAATCTGCTTTTCTCAATGGTGATTTAGAAGAAGAAGTTTACATAGAACAACCAGAAGGATTCATTTTGGGAAATGATGAAAAACTTGTTTGTAGACTTAAAAAGGCTCTATATGGTCTCAAACAAGCTCCAAGGGCATGGTATTATCGTCTTGACAAATATCTTCATCAACAAGGATTTTCAAAGGGGTCTGTGGATAGCAACTTATACACAAAAGTTGAAAATGATAAACTATTGATTGTAGTTGTATATGTTGATGATATCATTTTTGGGAGTAACGAAGAATCTATGAGTCAAAAATTTGCTTCTGTCATGCAGCAAGAATTTGAAATGTCTTTACGTGGGGAACTAACATTCTTTCTTGGCTTGCAAGTGCATCAAGCAAGAGATGGCATATTCTTATTACAAACAAAATACCTTAAGAAAATTTTGAAGAAGTATGGAATGGAAGAGTGCAAACCTGTAAGTACACCAATGATAACTGGATGTAATCTTAGTTCTCATGATGATTCTCCCAAGGTGAATCAACCAGAATACAGATCTATGATAGGAAGTCTACTTTATCTCACTGGGATAAGACCAGACATCATGCATGCAGTTGGGATTGTTGGACGATTCCAAGCTAATCCAAAAGAGTCTCACCTTCAGGCTGTGAAAAGAATATTCAAATATCTACAAGGAACTCAAGACTTTGGACTATGGCATCCAAAGAATGTTGATCTTACTCTTCATGCATACACTGATGCAGATTGGGCTGGAAGTGTTGATGATCGGAAAAGCACTAGTGGTGGTGCATTCTATATGGGGCCCGTTGGGGTATCTTGTTCAAGAAGATGCAAAACTCTATTGCCTTATCTACGCTGTATGCATTATGTCACATCATGTTGCATCAACTTTCTTTCGATGATGCAAACTTACAATATTTTCTTACAAATCAAATGTTCACTCCTATCTCCATTATGTGTGATAATACAAGTGCCATTAGTATCTCAAAGAATCCTGTTATGCATTCCAAGACCAAGCACATTCCCATCAAGTATCACTTCTTACGTGAACAAGTGCTTGAACAAAAGGTGAATTTGGAATATGTTCCCTCCAAAGAACAAGTTGCTGATATATTTACCAAACCTCTACCCAGGGAAGCGTTCGAATATCTCAGACAGAAGCTGGGAGTAGTCTCTACCATGCAGAAGATCATATCTGCTTAAATTCAGAAGATTAAATTGGATACGCAAATTTCCTGAAATACAGTCGTGTATATACGCGAGTTTATACACAGAAAACCGTGTATGGGTAATTGCTGACAATTTTTTTTCTGGGTCAGCATTCTTCAGCATAGCTATGGTGCTATTGATGTTTCAGGTCTCATATTTCTGTTTCATTCTCTAATATTTGATGAAGATGCCTTGATGATTTTCTGTTGAAAGTGTTCAGGATGCATAAGCTAAGGGGGAGATGAAGGAGTGAAATTTTTCTGTATCTCACTTTATATATGCGGGTTTCATGAACTAAAGCTGCGTATACACGCGAGCTCCAATGGAGACATAAGCGTATGTTGAAATGGCTCAAGAGCAGGTGTACAGGTTCAGGGGGAGCATTAGCCTTGCTGAGAATAATGCATTGTTGGCATTATGATGGTTCTGAAATATGATCTCTCTCTTGAGGTCTTTTTGGTATTTAAGGTCATATTTGTAATTTGATGAAAAGGTCATGGTGAGATCTATGATATAAAATTGTAATATTCAGTCATGTAAGGACATTGATCAAATGTGTAAACCCACTTGGTTGGGTACTTGAGTCATATATGTAAATCCACTTGGTTGGATCCTTGATGTAAGTATGAGTCCTTGGTGATAGGAAAGGTCATAGATTCATGTACTTCATTGAAAAATATGTTTGAAGGTTTAGCATGAACTCAGGGGGAGCATGGTAACTTCAGTGCACATCAGATCTACAGAGCTCTTCTTCCTACATGAGAAGACAATCCTTGTTTTGGTTTTGATCCGCCCTTTTCCCTTGATGTCAAAGGGGGAGGTTATCATGGTGTTTGAATAGGGGGAGAGTATCATGGTGTTTGCATAATGATTATGTATCTATCTGTTGTGGTGATCAAACACCATCATGGTTGCAATCAAGTCCAAAGGGGGAGAATGTTGGCAATATGATGCAAGGTGTTGTCCTTGATGGCAACCTACTTGATGAAGTTGTTGGAAACCTACTTGATGAAGTTGTCCTTGATGGAAACTGACTTAATGAGTTTATTAATGATGTGAATCTGATGTATTTACAGAGCAACTCAGAAGTAACAGAGAAAGAAATTCCAGTAAATACCAGAATAATGATAAAAATGGTATGTCACAAAGAATACGCGGGTTTGTAAAGGCTAAGTAGCATATGTACACGAAAATGTACGTGACAAGTCGCGTATGCCCTTTTGCGCTCCAAAATTAGAATACCAAGGGGCATTACCATGGTTTTGGCACACAGTATTGAGCGCTGTATGGTTTATTTGATTCTGTCCAAGAATACCATCGGAAGTTGTGTGGTTTTGGCTCATGGTATTGGTAAAAGCTAAATCTATTTAAGGAGAAGAAGATCATAAGTGCAGTGTGTGCATGTGTAAGGGTTGTTGATGAATAATTATCTTTAAGGAATATCTGCATGGATGAACTCTGTTCTTAATTGATAAATCTGAATCTATGATGCACCCATGGATCTGAGAATGGTTCAAGATCTCTAGATCGGACGATGATGAATCTCTAAGATGATCTGTAGAAGAAGAAATGGTGAAGATCTGGCGCAAAGTCTGCTGAAGATAATGAAGAAATCTGGGTAAGTTTATAGATCTGACCTGTTTTGCAAATTTTTCATTTACAGATCTATACGCCAGTTCGTCTTGTCAAAAGTGCGTGTATACACGGGTTCTCTGAATGAAAAGTGCGTATAGGGTTTTCTGAAGGATAAAAATCACATAGGTATACGCAGGTTGGTGTGCAAGAAAGCGCGTATGTACGCGACTTCAGTAAATAAAAGTAGCGTATGCTATTTGAATTAATGAATGATCAGGGTTGAGTTTACATCTGCATATCTATTTTGAAGTCTGGGTTATTCTTGATATTCTGGTTACAGTGGTCTCACTATTCTGTTTGAAGTAATGGGCAAAGTATGTTTGTTGATGTTAAGTGAAGGGTTGTGTGGAAGCTGTTTTATCCAGTATGAAAATTGATGAAACGTGGTCTGCAGTGGTGCTGAGGGTCGAAGCCTTTAGTGAGGGGGTTGTAGCTCCCTTCCAGTGGTAGCTGGTAAACGAGAGCAGGGGGTAGAAGCTCCCTTCCAGGAGAGGCTAGTAAACGAGAGCAGGGGGTTGTAGCTCCCTTCTAGGAGAGGCTGGTAAACGAGAGAAGGTTGTAGCCTTCTGCAGGTGGGTGCCTGCATGCTGATATGAGTTTGCGCCAGTACAATGTTGTAAGAAGTTTTCTTTATAATAAATTTTGAAGACTGAGACAACGGAAGCGGTGGTTTTCTCCCGAATTGGGTTTCCACCTTAAATCCTGGTGTTCTTGTGTGTTGCTTATGTGTGATGTTTTATTATGTTATTACTGCACATGCTTACTGAACATCTGATGAATGAATGATGCAATGATATAAGTAAAGAATTAAATGCATAATAAGATCTCTGGACATACGCATGTTTTATTTAGGATATCCACATGTATATGCGAGTTGGGTTCAGTAAAATAGCATATGGGTTTAAAAGGAAGAAAAAGTAAAAAGTTTTCTGTCAGAACAAAATACTGATTCACCCCCCCCCTCTCAGTATTTTTCCCAACATCAACATCAGGTTTCATTTTATTAGAGACTATGTTCAGCGGAGAGCAGTACAGTTGCAGTACATTCCCACAGGAGAACAGGTAGCTGACATTCTCACCAAGGCCGTAGGAAGAACAAAGTTTTTTTATTTCAAGGAAAAGATAGGAATGATTTAAATCCGTTTCAGTAACGGAGGAAGCAACACTTAAGAGGGAGCTATAGTACGAAAGCAGCAGTGGAAATGGCAATGTCATGGGTAGTAGTACAATAGTAGCAAAAATGCATTGATTGATCAACATGTTTTCAGATGTCATCAGCGCAGAGGATGCATCAAGATCAGAACAGTATGAATCAGGCATATTGTTAGAGAACTTTCCTTGCTAAGAGGGAGTGTTGATTTTTTGGTAGCATCGGAAGTGCTCTAAGTCTCAAATTTTGTGAGGAGGCTTAGACACACCACTAGTAAAAAATGATGAAATTAGTCACCAGGTGACTAAAAAATTTAGTCACTGTTATTATTTCAAGTGAGTTACTACTAAGTTTGAGCAATTTTAAGTAACCGAACTAAAAATGACTAAATTAAATGACTAATTTAGTCTAGGAATAAAATATACAACTAGATAAGAAGTGACTAAACTAAAAACGACAAACTTAAATGACTAATTTAGTCCAAGGATAAATATATGACTAGATAATAAATGACTAAACTAAAAGAGACTAACTTAAATGACTAATTTAGCCTAAGATTAAAATATATGACTAGATAATAAGTGAAAAAATTAATAATGATTAAGGTAAATGACTATTATAGTCCAAGAACAAAAATATGACCAGTACAACAAGTATATGAATTAGTCATTTATGTCAATAATTTTTAATTGTGTCACGCCATAAATGGAAACTTACAATTTCGATATCAAAGTGTTACATTTCACTACAAGATTCTCTGAATCCATCTGCAGTTTTAAAATTCTCGCAGTTGTGTCCAATACTCTTTCCATTAGGTTTTTGATAAGTACTGGATGACAGTTCTCCAAGAAACATTAATTCTAGATACCCTGCCCCTTATTTACCTTAGAGCGATCATACCCATGATTCCCCTTGCCACCACGGGTTCCTGATCCGTCTCGACGACAGATCGGTCGCTCGCCCCTTGTTCCACCCAGTTCGCTCAATCACTACACAATGCTCCTGTAACACTGAACGTGCTCACCAACACGACTTCGCCTGGCACCTTTGAGTCATCCACCCGCTATGGGGCACACACCCATTTGATGTTGCCGCTCGTCGCATCTGCCAAAACGCATGACTCTACCCACCACTACACGATGCGCCCAAGGTGGGCATTTGCCAATATGGCGCGCCTATTGCACATCGTCGTCGCACATACCCAAGTTGGGTGCCCGTTGCGCCAAGGCGTGCCCCCCACCACTTGGTCATCACGACACTAACTTGAGGGTGTGACATTCCCTCTTCCTCGCTCCACTTGTATTTACTCATGTGAGACACCTTCCACGTGTTGCTCAAACCTCACTCCCATTGGAGACTGTATGAACCTTTGTTATAATAATAATAATAATAATATAATTTTAAGGTCATGTCGACCAAGCCAAACACCAAATTGGTGTATGAGACCCCCTTGTTTGTGGGACAAGGGGCCCACCTCCGCATAGCGATTTGACTGCTAAGTCTATGAAGATGTACATACTCTACCCCCTCTGGTTTTGAACCTATGGCCTCTTAGGAGGAAACACATGCTCTTAACCATTAAGCCTACTCAAGCTGTGAATACTCACACACATATGGAATTTATTTATAATATGTTTGACATACATATATTGTGTGACACCAATTTAACAAATATATATTATTTGATATGAACCTTAATTAATTTATTAAAATAATAAATATCAATATTTATATTTTATTGAATTTATTAGAATATTAATTATCAATATTTATATTTTATTCGTTTTAATTATATTATATAAAAGTAAATTTTAAATATATTGTGATTTTATATTTAATTAATAATTAAAATAATAAATATTAATATTAATATTAATATTTTAATTATTTAAAAAAAAAATTGTTTGAAGATTTGTAAAACGTTTGATGGCATGCCACATTCGAAAAGTCGAAGTCGGGGAGATATCAAAAGTCGAAGTTGAACATGGGCATGGGTCGATTTCATTAAAAATATATATGAAAGTTGAACTTGTCACCGGTATGAAAGCCCAAGAACAGAGGAAAACTCGTTGTTCTTACCCGGACTAGTTTAGGAAGACGATGTTTTGAGGGCATGATCCGGATTTATGCAGGAGCACAACAGAATAAACATATAAACATAAATACAGAGATGCAGCGGAGATAACACTTCATTTCATTAATATCAAAGAACTGAAATTTGCTTACAGACAGAATGGAAATAAAACTAGCTAGGACGCTGGTAGCTATCTCTGAGAAGAGATGTGGCGGCTACAGGCCTCTGAACTGAGTTACAATGAGGCTCGAGGGCCTATTTATTATTTAGAACAATGGGAAATCCTAAACAGCCAAAACCCTAACCCTAGGAGATGAAGCGCCAAAACTATGGGCCCCGTTTGGGTAAATTGGTGTTTCAACTTCCCAAGGGCGTAACTTTGGCATATGATCTCCGTTTGACGCGTACCATACCTCGTTAGAAAGATCTATCCGAGGACTACAAATTTGGAATGAGCAACATCGGTCCATGGACCCATGTTGCTCTCCGTTTTCCCAAAAAACGTTGTTTAGGGCCTCAAAACGGCTCCGGAATTTTAGGACCCGAAAAACTGCTAAAAATAGTAAACTGTGCCAAAACTGAAAAACTGAAATGGACAATGGTGGAGCCCCAAGTGGAATAGGCGGGTGACCACCAATATCCACTTGGATCAGGGCATGCCACATTCGAAGTTTGTCAAAAGTCGAAGTCAGGGAGAGGGCATGGTTGATTTCATTAAAAAATATATATGAAATTCAAACTTTTCACTGGTATGAAAGCCCAAGAACAGAGGAAAACTAGATGTTCTTACTCGGACTGGTTCAGGAAGATGATGTTCTGGGTCTTTGGCGCCGAATTTTTGTAGATGGTTCTAAAATTTAGATAAAAAATAGATGAAAACTAGATGTGTTGGTTATTTGGCGCAATTTTTTTTTTGTTGGCGGGAGGATTTTTGCTGTTGGCGGGAGGGTTTTTGCTGTTGGTGGGAGGGTTTTAAGGGTTTTGATATATTTTGAGAAAAATTAATAATGTGATTAATTTTTTTTAGGGCTGGCAATTTTTTCTATATAATTACATCTTTTATCATGGATAAAAACACATTAGAAATAACTTGGAGGCTTTTGAAGAGGCGGGCAGCAACAAATTCACAATTGAAGTTTGCATACCCAGAGTCACAGGTTAGTTGGATTTTATATTTTTCTATTTCCTAGCTTTGTATTTGCTCTATTTTTTTTAAGATATTGTTGATTCATACGAATTTTTTTGGGTAAGGATCGATTAGCAATGGATTTTTTTCGTTTGTTCTATGATGCTGTTGGTTCTAGGATTTCTGTTTTTGATGATGTTGGTTTTATGATACTCACTAGGTAATCAATGGATTCAACCGAATCACTTTCTCCAGCGAGCAGTCTGGCTTAAGTAGTCACATCATTAAAGGAAGCGAATCGCTATCATTTCCAGCATTTCTAGGTGCAGAATATATGTTTGGTCACGAAGCCTAGAAACCTCTGCGTCCTCTTTCCCAACATGGAATTTATCTACCATTTTTTGCTACCTCCATGATATCACCAAGTTGCAAGTGGGAATTTTCCCTCAAAGTGAATTGGGATGCAGTGGCCTAGTGAAGGAAATCCCAAACCCTCTTGGTCTAGCCTTCTATAGTCCTTATCTCATGTCCAGTTGTAAACCTTGCTACCTTCTCAAGACAATAGGCGTGGGTGTGATGGATTCGAGAGACATCCGATGATTGTTGTTCTTTCTTCGCACACGTATTGCAAGTAGTGTTACACTATATTTTTATACAACTCTCTTAGCCCAAGCCCCATGAAAATATAAGTGTTTCTATGTCTATAATTGAAGAAATAAACCTTTCCACCCGTGATTCTTTTAATGAGTTCAATCAGGAAATATTGTCACCATATTTTTCAATTAAATCTGCCCCAGATTATGGTTGAGCTTTCCCGTCATTCATAGGTTAGGCCTTCCCATTTGAAACCTCTCTAGTTGGTTCAACGTGAGCAAGATCAGATAAAAAAATGAATTTAATAGGTCCTGTCCAAATGAGGAGTATAATCGAGAAATAGTTATTAATGTCGCTGGCTAGGATTCATTTGATGGGATCATCCATATTTATCTCATCCTATCGAGTGTTTGGGCTCACATTTGAGGAAAAATATATAATAAGTGGTAGGACCTGTAGACTAATGAAATGATTTGTCTGAATGAAATGATGTGTTTGAGAAATCAGAAATAAAACAACAATTTAATAGTTCTGTAGATCTTTTTTTTTAGGTGGTAGCCCCCATTCCCCACATTCAACCACCCATACTCAAATAAAAAGAGTATGCCTATAAAAGTCTGTCTTTACATTCATCCAAAGAACCATGGCGAAAGGAGCCAGGTTTGTAAATGAAAAAGAGTTGTTTGAAAATGGAAACCAACAGAAAATTTCTTATCTTCTTCCACATAAAATTTCCCTCATTTCTATGTCTTTTTTCTTCCAAGAAAACCAATGTATATTTGGCATCTGTTATTTCAAGTAGAAATTAAAGTACACATTGACTGTGCCTATGCATAAGAGCTCCTTTCAGACAACTTCTTGATTATCATCAGATTCTGCAAAACATCCTTCTAATAAACGTTGAACATCAAAATGAAATTAAAACCTATAGTGCTAACATTGCAGACAACCCAAAATAATATCTTAAAACTTCCTGTAAAATTATTTTAAAACAGTATTTCTGTGAAAGCTGAAACCAAAACCGTCCCTCTGATTTTCCATGCATAATCCATTTGCTGATTGCAATGGGATCCTTTGAAATATGATCTGCCTGAGAATTATATTCTCTATGAACATGCTGAATAGAAACTGAATGAAAAGCTTCCTGGAGTTCCTTAACTTAGTGCCGCCAGTGAGAGAGAACCAGACTATCCAATGGCAGAGAACCTTTAAAACTCTCATTGCCAGTTTTGAGTCTCCAGCAACCTGAATATTTTGAACACCTTTAGCCATAACAAAATTTAATATGGTCCAAAGGGCTACTGACCTTGCACGAATATTAGTACCACTACCAGTTCCAATCTTGAGTTAGAATTAATGATCATAATTGTAATGAAGGAAAATACCAGCAACATAATCACCCAACATTTGACATGCACAATAGAAATAATTCCAAGTAATATTAGGATTGAAAGAGGGCACATGCCTAAGGTTGAACCTAGAAGCCCCTGCTTTACGCAATTAGTCAAACTTGTTATCATCATCTTATTTTCGTAAGTCTTCTCATCTTTGTTTTTAAGAACATATAAGATATTGGGAAAAATCTTGCCATCTTCTAGCAACATTCTGATCTATTTTCAGGTGATTAGCACAAGCTAATGTGCATCTTTGACCCATCCAAATTAATGTGAGTTGGGGTGATTTGAGTTTGGTAACTTGAGTTCATTTTCCAATTGAAGCAAGAGAAGGTTATTTTGGTTTTCATTATCAATGACCATATATGCTAGTTTGTGCTTGATTTGATGGTTCTATGTACAAAGAGCTTCCTTGTTGCTGGCAAGGCTATCTTTGGGCATTAGCATCAAGTGCGGATCAATGTAGTTGGGATTGTTGACATCAACCTCTAAGTCTCCAACCTCTCAATAATGCTTAGAAAGGAAGTGAACATTGCATTTAGGGTTGAGTTCATCCTATTCATTGTTGGTCAAGTTCATCTCAAGGAAGAACAAGTTTAGTATTGTGAAAGAGGCTAAAATCCTCTGTTCTGTGGGTCAAGTTCAGTTTTTTCAAGGGGTCGATTTTGACACTCAAGAGGGTTGTATCCACTCTTACACTCAGTTTTCCGAATTATATAACAAAGGAAGTACAATAACCAGTCACAAGGGAGCTTGAATCTAGTCTTTATCTTGTGGGTGTATTTTTGGAAGGAAGGATTGATATTTTACTCATTTGCTAAAGTTCGTACCTCTTGAGAGTGACATTGTGTTGAAGGACGAGTTGCTAGACAAATTTTCTTGTTGGTTGTAGCATTATTGTGGGCTGATTTAACCTCTTTTGGCTGCTATCACAATCTTTTTGCATGGGTTATGGAGATGCCTTAATTACATGTGTGCAAAGGGTGTCATTTAGGAGAAAAGGGATCCATAAATGCTGTTGAGTTTGTAAAATGAGGAAGAGTTGGTTGTACTCCAGAAATTAAGCTCATAATTCAAGGGGTTAATGCTGGTCCACTTCTGCCTTTAGAACTTATATTTTTCACTTATTTATAAGCCTCCAAACCAAGTTCTATTGCCCTTATTCTCTCACTGTATATGTTGATTTCGATCTAAGAAATGGATTGTTTATGACTTAGCACTATCTTCATATTGCCTTATATCAACAATGTACACTGAATGGTTCAATTGAAAACAATGTATCACATTGAGTTCCATTTCGCTACTATAGAATCTAGATTCTGACGACATTGGTGCAAACTCATTCACTATTCACAAATATTTCTTCAAGATTGTAGAATTAAACATCATAGTTTGTCGTTGCTTCTTTAACATAAGCCTTATCTATGAAAAGAGACTCCTGCCTCTAGCTTGTTTTGTGAGGAGACTCTGCAAAGGCCAATTTGCAGCATCCTCTATTGTGCCTTTCTAGTAATATCTAAATTTCAACTGTTCATTTAAACCACTTCTACATTCAGTACTTTCTTTTCCATAATGACTTCAAAGTTGAAGAAGGCTAGGCTTCCAACATTTCTAGGTTCTCGTATGGTTATTTTGCATGGGCCTTTGGATAATAGTTAGCACTTGCCTCAAAAATTGGGCTAAGGTTTGGCCACACTATCATAAGCCACCATATAAATCCCACAATTTGGGCACATCATACATTGTCATGGAAACTATATGATGTGGCTAAGGTTTCACTAGATTATCGTAAGCCACCATATAAATCCCACAATATGGGCACATCAGACATTGTCATGGAACCATGGTGTCAAATACATTGTGGCTAATCTGTTGTATTTTTTGTTTACATTACTTTTCCTCATCATATTATGGGAAGTTGGGCACTTGTGCAATTTGTCTTAACTAGTCAGCTTTCCAAGCTTGAGTGGCCACATTTCCATTGTAGCACACCTTCTTGTTTGAAAATGTTTGCAAGTGCAATGGCCTAGTGGAATTTTGGATTGTGATGATTGGTGGCTACCATTGTCCACTAGTAGTAAATGAAGCCTTCGTTCTTAGTTGCTTCTCTAGGTTTTCTAATTTACATCAAACATATGGGATTTTAACATTTTTTTTGTTTGTGATTTAATAATTTTTGTTTTCTATGTTTTCTAATCCTAACCTTGCCACCTTTTTCCAGTTGTCGCAAGCTTCAATACTAAAATTTGAAATAATGACCTACAGAATCACTAAAGTTTCACTTAGTTTTACGTCATTAGTGGTTGAGCATGCTCTCATAAAATGTAGGTGCAACAGAGAGTTGCTGAACTTCTGGCCTATAAACCAACACTTAGGCTACCATTGGTAGAGTAAACAAATATTCTCAAATGCACAAAGAGGATTTCATGTCATGATATGCATTGGTCTCAGTTGAGTATCTGTAGTTACTGTAGTCAATATATATATAAAAACTCTAGAATATTGAATATCAATGGATCAGATATGTTACTACTGTAGACAACTACAAGAAAGTGTGAAACACCCACAAGGGATCTTTATAATGATGCAACTATTTTTATTTTACCTTGGAAGTTGATACTAATACTTATTCCCCGAATTTCTGATAACGTATTAAATATATTGCATGAAACAGGGAAGTTACTTTAAGGTTGTCCTTTCCTGTTGTATGATTTGTCAGTTGTCTTGTTCTCATTGTTTTCCCTAGCCAAACCCATCTGATCATAACATGGATCTACACTTAAGTTCTTTACAGTGATATCCTCATTGGTCCTTTGCAGTTAGTAGTGTGGTGGAAACTGAAGCTTAAATCTGGGCATTAATTGTATTAACTCTAAGTCTCTTGCCTCTAGTCTGTCAGCAATTATTTTTTCTAATTGTCTGAATACAAGATGTTACTTCACAAGTTCTTCAGATCTTACTTGAGAAAGTAATTCTCTTTATAGCATAGTGTGCCTTTAGTTCCTCATCAAAAATATATCTTCCTCTAATGTGTTAAGAAAACATTGGTAAAAGTAGAATATAGCTCTCATTCTATCCCAATAGCTTACACATCAAGATGGCTAGTGTTTAGTGATCTATATCAAGTCTTGTGCTATAATTATAACTCCATTGAAGTTATATGTCAGGCCCAAAGCCCCTATATCTACTAGAATAAGTTTCCTCATCTAATAATCACATTTAACACTAGAAGAGAACCATAAATTTTAATTTATACCTGTCCTTAGTCACATCGAACATTTCTTCCAATATGGGATTTGCAAAGAAGTTGGAAATGATTGAGATATATTCTAGCATACTCATGAGACCTTGGAAGAAAAATTTACTTATGACAAGTTCAATTCTCCAAATGATATATAATGATTATATTATATTATGTTTATGTTTTAATTTCATTCAAATCAGAAATAGTTCAACTATGACCATTCATCTTTGTAAGAATAGAAACTGCTAGCACATTGGACATCAATTTCTTGTGCAACGATGTTGGAGGTAAAGTTAGTGGCAGAAGAGCAGTCAAAACATGAGAATATTCTTGGAAATCTAGATAGAGCTTCTTTGTCATGTGCTAACAAGCTTGAAGGCCATGGCTAAAACAAGCGAAACATCAAATCCATCTTTGTTACACGTTGTTCATCAATCCACTTCAAAATGTTTAGTTGAGATACATGATTGTTCTCTATAACAACAAAGCTCTGTCTAGTCTTACACTGTCTTGAGCTATGCTTGAATTTGCTAAATGCGTCTATGAATCATCTCTAGATGTTATAACTCTAGTCCAAGCTGTTGTGGGCCAACTAGCATCAACATTATTTTTGTGGCTTCTTGGTTATCAAATTATTTTTAGAAAAACATGGATTTGACAATATTTTATCCTTGCTAATCTCATCTACCTTGTATCCTCCACAAAATTGTGTTGCTTCTTTGAGAGGAATGTTTGGAATTGTATTTGCATTTACATAATATGACTGTTTGTTCATATATGATTCTGCCATAATGGTAATTGGAGGAAAATTTCTCCGCTAAATATTCACACATCTGTTGAAGGAAATGTGGGATAATTTTGAGTATATTGTGACAAATAAATTGTTTGAGACACAGACAATGTGTCTCACTTCAACAACAAGATAAAATACACAAGTTTCAAGATAGACAACAATATAAACATAATGAGAAATTGTTGGCCTATCTCACTTTGTAATGTGTCTTATAATCAAGAATATGGCAGCCTGAACCATTTTTCTTGATCAACTGGAGTTTATTAAGAGACATTTTATCCTAGGTAATATTATTACAACTTGTGAAGGTCTTGAATGAGTATCAAAGATCAATCACATAATAATAGATGAAGATAGGAATAACAAATATGACTCCAAAGGCATATTTTCTACTAGGGTGAACTTCTTCAAGCGTAGAAAAGTAATGTAAATCTCCAAATGATGTACCCTCTTGAATTCTAGGAATAAGGAGAGAATGTGGTGTAAATACTTCATTAATGCACCATCCATGCAAGTGGCCAAAAACAAAATGTATTCCCTTCAAGTGCCAAAAAGGTGATAATTTGTAACTCGAGATGTTGCCATGAATAGGTAAGTGACTCCCTCAATTTGAGTGCCCTCATTTTCTAGGAATGAGCACTAGGAAGATGTCAGAAATAGGATTTAAAGGAGAGAGTTCACTATTGGCAACTGCCACTTCATCAGTGCCAAGTGCCTCCCCTGTAGCTGAGTGATGCATCCTATTTTCTGCTAAGGCAAATCCCATTGGTGCGTTATTCTCCTCACTGTAGTTGTAATGAATGTTTAAAAATGACCGCAAGGGATGTGCCCTTAAGAATACTAATATATTAACAAATTTTTTTTTTGTCATGCTGATAGATATGTGTTCAAAACCAAAAAAATTTGTTGTCATGTTGATAGATCTGCGTTCAAAAGGTGCAAATACAACAAAAATCTCCTCAAACAAGTGCTAACCCACAATATTTCTCTCAAATATGACTTTCTTTTATTGTTTGACTGTGTGACTGTTGTGTATGGGTGTGTTCACACTGGTAAAACATGTGTAGTCTTCTCTTCCTATATGTTGTTTCTAAAAAGTTTGCACAATTGACATTTGTGCTCAAATAGGAGTTGAAACTTCTCTTTTACAAATAAAGTTCTAAAAAGAGTTGAAAGTAAAGAGTTAACATATTAGTTTCATCTTTGAATGCAGAAAATTGAAGATGAGTCAATGCCCAATTTTGAAAACGGATGAATACCATGCACATGATGAGAGAATATCTGATGAGAAGAGCTTGCTTAAATATGCATGTCCATGTAATGACTGTCGTGGTGGGAAGATGAGAAAAAGAAATGTGATTTTTCAACATATGCTAAAATACGGGCATAGCAGTATAAGCCCTTTCCCTCAAAATTGTTATCCAGATAGGATAGAATTGCATAGCATGAGAGATGTAGAGGCACTAGACATAGATGAAGAGGCAACAAATAGAAATGAAAAGGTAGGAATCTTTGATGAAGGGATTGAAATTAATAGAATGATGAATGAGGGTTTCATGGATGAATAGCAGAAGTTTATGGAGGATGCTTTAAAACCTGTGTATGGTACTTGCAATTTAAGTCATTTAACAACAATCCTTTTAATTCTTAAATTGCAAGTGGTGCATGGTTGGAAAAATGAGAGTGTTGATGATTTATTGGAATTTTTACAACGATTGTTACCACCTGAATCCACACTTCCAACAAAAAGAAGAGCATGTAAAGTGAAAATCACTAAGCTAGGCTTAGGGTATGAAAACATCCACACATGTGTGAATGGTTGTGTATTATTTTGCAAAAATCTTGCAAGTGAGACTAAATGTCCAAAATGTAAAGAAGGGAGGTATAGACTAGGGTTGAAATCAAATTCAGCTCCGAGAAGGGTTCTTCGCCACTTTCCACTAATCCCACGGTTGCTTCGAATGTACAAATTTTGATACATTGCCGAGCTAATGCAATGGCATGCCCAAAATAAGAGCACCGATGGAAAACAACGATTTGTGGTTGATTATAACATTTGGAAGGAATTTGACAATAAATCCCCTGATTTTGATTTTTCCCAAGATCCTTGCAATATAAGACTAGGTTTAGCTCTAGATGGGGTGAACCCTTTCTCAGATCAAAGCACTAAATGGTCAACTTGGTCAGTGTTTTTAATAAATTATAACTTGCCTCCATGGTTAGCAACCAAGCCATTTTTCTTGATGTTGTCATTGATCATACTGGGGAAAAAAAGTGTGACTTCAGATACAATTGATGTTTATTTAGAACCATTATTTGATGAGCTAGTGGAATTGTGGAAAGGAATTGAAGCAATTCAAATTTTAAGGGATGGTAATTCAATTCAATTCACTTTAAGAGCTTCTTTATTGTTTACAATCCACGATCTTCCTACATATGGCACTTTGACTAGTCTCAATGTTCATGGATACCATGGATGTCCGGCTTGCATATTTAAGGGTTTTGTGAGGCACTCAAGTAGTTTGCACAAGTGTATTTATTGTGGACATCGTGCTTACCTCAAAATGGAGCATTCATACCGTCGACAAAAGTCACGTTTCAATGGTAAGGAAGAGAATCGTGAAGCACCACTGGCAATAACAAGTGATTACATTATTGAGAATGGAGAATCAAGAGTGCAATTTATTGAAAATGGTGGCATTTGTGGTAGTAAAAATGATCCACTTTACGATAGTGGTGTAAAAAGAGTGTGCATATTCTATAAATTGCCATACTTTAAGCATATAACCTTTAGGCATACTGAGAAAAACATAGCTTTTGCTATTATAGAAACTCTTTTTGGTGCATATGATATAGTGTCATCACGCCTAGACCTTAAAGAACTAAAGGTTCGTCGAAATCTTTGGGTTGAAAAATATGGTAATGGAAAATACAGAAAATCTATTGCTCCTTATGTGTGCACAATTCTTAAATCTGATGTCTCGGACTCAATTTCCTACTGGATATGTAAGTGGTAATATTAGAAGCCAAACTGAAAATAATAGCTTAAGAAGCCTCAAGACCCATTACTACCATGTCATTATTGAGGATATTTTACCTATTGCAGTCATATCAAGTTCGGAAAAGGGACCAATATTGGAAATTATAAGGTTGGGCCTAATCTTAAAAATAATGAGTTTGCATGTGCTAGATCCTTCAAACTTTGATAATTTGAGGGGAGTGGTTGTTGAAGTCCTCTGCTTATTGGAACGAGAATTTCCACCAGCAATATTCAATATTTCTATGCATCTTATTATACATCTAGAACATGAACTAGAGCATTGTGGCCTAATAAGAACAAGATGGATGTATCCTATAGAACGATACATGAAAGTTTTGAAAACATTTGTTCGTAATAAGGCAAAACTAGAAGGTAGCATTTGTGAAGGATATTTAATGCAAGAGGCCATAGGGTTTTGCACAGAATATATGAAGGATTTTATCAATGTCAATCGGCGTGTATGGGATGATGATGATGACTAGAGAGTTGCAGGTGAAGTATTAGAAGGAAATGGACATCACTTCAAATTATCAAATGAGGAAAGAATTGCCATACATGCCTATGTTCTTCAAAACACATCATCATTCGATAAGTGGCGTAGGTAAAATATTATTTACATGATAATTTATTTATTTAATTTCATTTAATAGCTAAATTATTATCACTCTTACTTTTCATATTATATGCATAAAATACGAAGAAGAGATTCAAAAATGGATGCATCCATCTCGAAATCGTACACTTCAAGATTTGAACCTTGGAGATCGTTCTTTTCCAAAATTTTATGATTGGATTGTTGATGCAATTAATAATGCACGACAAGAAGTTCAAGATATGATGAAGGAGGAAATTCAACTTTCATCACCTCCAAGTATATGGGCTTCTTCTTTTAGTGGGATGTGGGCCTATGGTACTCATTTAAGAGTGGAATAAAGGGACACAGGAAAGGAAAATTGTGATTGTATTTTTAGTGTTGAATTTCATCACAACACTGAAAAGAACTTGTATGTTGGGTTCATACAAGAAATTATTCAATTTGATTATGGTGAAACTAGTCCTATATTATTAAAATGTAAATGGATCAAGCCATCTGCAATACAACATGATGAGTATGGATTTGTACATGCAAATACATGCCAAATTTCACTGAAGACCAATGAGCCATATGTCTCCCCTGTTCAAATTAACCAGGAATTTTTAATTGGTGATGTGACAAGCTCAGTATGGTCATATGTTGTTCAAATAGAGCTCCACTCAAAAAGGAAATTCATGGAATATGTTGATATAATGGTTGATGGGTAATGTAATAGTTTACAAGAAGCATTGTAGGAAGAGTCTGAAGATGGCGATAGAGTATTTGAAGATGAAGCATTGATTCCCAATGAAGAGACCGAGATAGAAAACATAATTCATGGCTAGGACAATATAATGTATGAGGACAATGAAGGAAATCAAGAATATGTATACACAATTGATCAAGATTGTGATCTTGATGACCACGCAAATGATCATGATGATGATTTATCACCTTGACTTTATGGCATAAATTTTCACTATGCAAATGGATTTTATTGTTTTGGCCATGGGATTAGCCAGATGGTTGTATTAAACTTTGTGTGAAATCTATCATTCATTTTTTACTGTGTGAATTTTGTCTTATTCCAGTAACTCTATTGTAGCATGAAGTGATTCAATTTATCTTAAAGAGGGTTACTATATCCATCAATGAAATTGCCTGCATGAAGTTATGCTAACTTTAATATTTATTTTGTAACTTCTATAGTTATTTTTTTTTCCTTGGGAAAATATAGAATCTTCTAATGTTATTTTAGTTGTTAAATTGGGGGATGCGTATCTTTTTATTGCGTGATATTTGATTTTCAGCTTGCAAACCTTGAAGCTAAATGTAAGTCTCTGGAGTCTGTTTACTAAGGGCTCAAAGTCTTAATATGGTTCAGGAGCTCTTCACCAAAGCTATATGGTACTCACACTAGTACACATAATAGATTCAATAATGTTACAATGGTTGGGACAGCCAATCTGCATTCCCAATTGCAATATGCTATGTTTTTATTATGTGATAAATTTATGCAAATGTTACAAAAATTTTTGCAATTAAAAAAATATAATCCATAATTCTAGATAAGGTGTTGATACTGATTAAAGTGTTCCTTCGATCAACATATTAACAACATAGTTCAAAGGCAATAACCAGAATAAGAATCAATAGAATATGCATTGGTTCATGTCTTAGTTTTCTTTCTATTTCAACTGCTATAGATTGAGAGTTTTTTGAAGGATTACAATCCAAGTTTGGATTAACATTTAATTTGTAAATATTCAAATTCAAGGTTATTTAAGTGGAAATACTAACTGCCATAGTTTAAGAGAGTTCATCATAGATGTCAGATGCCATAATTACCTCAATTCATTGTAACATGTTTCCATTGATGTTATGATAATAACAATGTGTTGAAGAACGAATTTGATAATATAATAGGAACAACTCCCATTTTTGTTAGTTTTTGAAGTTACCATGATGTTGATTCATTCTAATTATCAATTTTTGAAGTTATCAATTTAAGGTTAATTCATTCTCACTGATCATAATGCATGATCATACAATAGATATATTTTATAATTGTTGTTTGTCCATGCACTCATATTTTTTCTTTAAATGTGAAATGTAGGACATAAATACAATGAAGAAGGGGTTGAAATGTAAAAATGATCTTAACAGTGATGAAAATATGATAGAATACCAACGTGTTCGTAAAGAATGCAACACAAAAAATGAAGAATATTTGTCATCTCTTGGTTTGGTGAATAAGTAAGTAGTTACTCTTCATCACTTTTTATTTCTATGTATATTTAATGAAAGTTGTATATAATATATTTGATGATGTAGGCCATAATTTGATAAGTTTTTTTTTTTTTTTTTTTTTTTTAAGGGAAACTTGGATCCCATAGATAATGAGAAGAAACAAAAAACAAGCAAAGACATATGCCTGCCAACTTGTAGAAGCAAACACCGTGGTAATTCAATGCATGGAGATGAAGCTAACAATACTAATGATCAACTTCCTAATATATCATATGATCATGTCCAAGGTGTTCGCGAAAAATTGGCACATTCTGAAGAAGCTGAGATGCAAGAAATTTATTTACAATTAAAGAAAATATTTGAAGGCAAATCTGAGGATATTTGTGTGCAACCTAGTGCCACACCTATTGTGGACAAGGAGAAACCAATTCAGTATTTTTCCGCAGAAATCACACCAATTACATCTTCTCCAAATAAGGTGCTAGGAACTACCGCACCTTCTTTATCCACAAGAATGAGTGATTTTCCATCACGTAGTCTTGGTTTTGAAGATGTATCAGCTTTAGTAAAAAGTCAAAGAATTATTCAAAGCCTTTATAGGTCCATAGAAATGGAAGCCAAAGAACAAAAATCAAAAGGGAAGAATGCTTATTTGATTGAGGTAAAAGATGGTGAGCCTATTGGACCAAATGCGTCAAGGTGGGCCACAGAGTTGGGCACAAGAATAAGGTCTCATTTGGATGTTACCAAATCCAACTTTGTAGATCAAGATCCAAGAAATGTTGATCAAGTGATCCAAAAAATGGAAAATGTTTTTGAGACTATTGGTGGAATGATTTCTAGTAAATATTATAAGTGAAAAATGAGAATTTTGATGAATAACTTCAGGCATAAATGTAGAAAGTCAATATTGGATGGAAAATATAGGGATAGTAGCTTGACTCCCAAACAATGGGAAGATTTGAAGGAAAGTATGTGTGCTGAAGAGTATTTGTCAAAGATTATAAGAGCGAATAAAGCAGGAGAGCATGTGAAGGCTCGATATTTTTTGGGTCGGAGTGGGTTGCGAGCCAAACAACAAATATTTGTAAGTAAACAATTTTTTTGTTGAATATTGTACATTGTGTTATGTGTTTTGATTTTTCTTAATATCCAACTAATTGTGCATTGAAAATTATTTGTAGGTTGAAGGAGTTAATAGAGAAGCAATGGTGAGTGAAATGGCTCATTATATGACAGACTTCGAAAATTCCAAACATAATTATATGGAAGAAAATCCAATAGAAATTTATTTTCCATCTATTGACGTCGAGAGTAGACAAATACAAGCTTTATCTACTGTTGAAAACCATAGTAAGGATTATAATCATGTAATGCAATGTATAACTGGTTTGGCAAAGACAATGTCAGCCATAGCCTCCTCCAATGAACCTCTTGTTGCTGCATGGAAAAAGAAGAAATTTAACATTGATTTAGATGAGGTAAGAAAATTATAATTGCCTTCCAACTAGTGCTTCACTTGAATCTGTAATATGTTAATGTTTTGGTTCCATTTCCCTTCGCACATGAAGCCTTCTTTTATTGGCAATTCCTTTCAATCACAAGAAGAAAGTGTAAATTTGGGTGGTGCAAGAATGCTAAATGACTGAAAAAAGGGCCATGAACATGTGAAGGTATATTTTTGTAGATATCTACAAGACCTATATGCTTCTATTTTAGTGTTATTAAGATTTTAATGTTTTAATATTATATTTACTATTTTGTGTTATGTTATAACTTATTGTGTTTTAATGTAATATTTGATTTGTGCATAATGAAATCACATATAGGATGTTAAAGGAAAAATGGTTACCTCGAGAGTTCTAAAATATGACGAATTTGATGCACCTGAACATTCCCAATCGGTGCCAAATCCTGTTGGTATTTAAGATATTAACTCAGTGAGTGCATATTATTGAGTTAATTAAATATCTATGTATGTTTTTGCAATTTAATTGTAAATATTATTTTCCTAATATCTATGTATAATTTTTTGTTTTTGATAGTGCTTATTAACTTCTGTTTGGCATGACCTACTCCAGGTAGGTGACAAAGTGAATATATTAGATCCATATGACAGTGCTATTGCTGGCATTGGATGAATTCAGTCAATTTATGTCATCCATGGAGTGCCACTTGGTCCAGAAGATGCAAATATAAATGTCATTAATGTCACAAGTAACATCCCCCTTCCGTATGAAGATAAAATAGATGGATGTGTTCGTTTGAAGGAGAAGGAAAATAGTTTCACTATGTGGCCAAAGAAGTATTTGGAAAAGTCATTGATTTAGATGGTATTGTTTTTGTTGTTCATATATAACTTCTCAATTCCAACCACTCTTTTAAGATAACTCGGATACAGAACAAGACATTTTTTTTTCTTAATATTTGGACTAAGTTCTGAAACTCCTCATTTGGATTTTATTGCGAATAAAATTTTGGCTAAATGATCACACATATTGTATGGAAGGACTTGGTCACGCAGGATGTCAACTATAAAATTTCCATAGCTTGTTGATTGTATTGGTTTACAAGTTGATAGTTTGGATGATACAATGGAAAACATGGGAATATATGGCTTGTTGTCACTAATGAAGGCTTATGGGTAAGTGATTTGTATGTAAATATGCTATGAGTTATTTTTGAATGTATGTTTGTATTTATGAGCTATTTGTTTAAATATGAATTTCATTGTTCAGACAAACAATTAAGGCTTTGGAAATTTTGTTGCTTCCTATGGCAAAATATGGAACAAAATCTCTTAGTTCCATGGGGAATGATACACCTTTAGCTATGATATCAAATAGACTAAAAATAATATTTGAGTACTTAAAGTAGATGTTCGCTCAATTGAAAAACCCTCCTATTGATCCAATTCGTAAAGAAATTGTCACCTTAATGGAATGCATGATTGGTCCAAAAGGGGATCTTACAAAAACTAGTGAGAAGCAGTGCCATAGAATTTCTCTTAAAGCTCCTATTATTTCCATTGAGGAAACATAAACAATTAAAAAAATTAATCATTGAGGTTGGTATAGCAAAGTGCTTGATATCACATTTCCAAAACAATGTGGCTCTACAAGATTGGAAGAGACCTTGGATAGGATATGCTTGGAGGATTGTCTTGTAATTTGTGAAGGTTATAAATTACTAGTACTATTAGAAAGAGGTGGGTAATATAAATGCCTTTACTTCCCTAACTTGTCTATTATGGTTATTCTGATAG
Organism: Pinus albicaulis; assembly: GCA_034641835.2. Classification (NCBI taxonomy): domain Eukaryota; kingdom Viridiplantae; phylum Streptophyta; class Pinopsida; order Pinales; family Pinaceae; genus Pinus; species Pinus albicaulis. The sequence continues at coordinate 399,838,292 of CM076579.1, read as the reverse complement.
CCAAAGTAGGCTTTGATCATTTTTAATTCAAGGATTCTATAGAAGGTAATTAATTGATGATATTGGTGGTATTTCGGGAGAGTACATCTTATGAGCTAGCATCATGATTTTCACTTATTTCCAAGACATATTGTTAGGATTATTATGTTTTGTGCATGGTAACTTGCAGGCATGCATGTGAAGGCTCCTTCCTACACTAGAATGTATATTTTCTATTATCATTTATTTTAAAGGGTCCTCTAACACTAGTACATTTGGCGGAAATTCCGACATTTTTGACCAAATGTCGGATATTTCCCCAAATTTTTTCAACTTTTTCAAATCCCGCCCGAAACCGTCACTATACCGACGTTTAGAGACACGTGTCGCAATACCAACACTTAGAGGCAAGTGTCGGTCTTGTGACGTTTGAAAAATAGTGTCGTAATTGTGACGGATTTCTGAAGTATGTCGTTATTGCGACATTACAGATACAAGTTGTCGCTATTGTGACGTTTAGAGGAAGCTTTCACTATTGCGAGATTTAGAAAAATGCGTCGCTATTGCGACGGTTGGTGGCAAAGTGTCACTCTTGTGACGGTTGGTGGCAAAGGGTCGCTCTTGCGACGGTTAGGCGATGTGTCTCTCTTGCGATGGTTGGTGGCAAAGTGTCACTCTGGCGACGGTTGGTGGAAATGTGTCGCTCTTGCGACGGTTGGTGGCAGCTTGTCGCTCTTGTGATGGTTGGTGGAAAGGGTGTTCGGTGGGATAATCCCACATTCACCGGGCGTATAAGCGATATTGGTTTTTATATATGAGTTGAGGTTTTACATGTTTCGATTACAAGCCCAAGGCTATGCACACTCATTACAATCAATTGGGACTCAGCGCATGCACTCAACCCCTCCCCTCATGACTTGGATTTGGTTGTGGTTTAGCCTGTGGTTCTTTGCCTCGGTCCTGTGCTGATTAGTGTAGGTGCTGAGCCAGGCGCTTGGCGGAGTAAAAAGCCCACAGTTTTATTAAAAATATAAACAATTTGTAAAAAGCTCACAGTTTTATTAAAAATATAAACAATTTGTAAAAATCCCACAATTTTATTAAAATATAAACAATTTGTAAAAATCCCACAATTTTATTAAAAATATAAACAATTTTATATTAAATATAAAATTGATATACACTTTTTTATTGGGAGTAAAAAGCCCACAATTTTAATAAAAATATAAACAATTTGTAAAAAGCCCACTTTTATTTTCTTTTTGCTTATTGAGCTCCCATTGAGTTCAACACGTCTTGGGTTTTCTACACCATTGAGAGAGATAATTGCTAAATATAATTATTATTTTCTTTATAGGATAATTTGCATCAATGGAAGAAAACATTAGAGGTGGAAAAAAAATTCAAAAGGGTGAAAGGGGTGATGGTAGAGTTTATTGCCATTGCAACACATGTTGTATGAGAAATAATGTTAGAGTTTTAATAGCAATAGAAACAATGCATCGTAGGAAATATGGGCACATTGATGGTGGATCGAATGACTATCGTCCCGTGGTAATTAATTATCTATCTTCATTTTGATTATATCGTAAAAGTTTATATTATTTTAATATTTTTTATATGCGCACTAATGTTTAATGATTAATGTTTGTAATTTTCATAAAGGCACAGTTTCCCCCCAACTTTTTGCAGATGATCAACCAGCTTCCACAACTAAATAGTAGTAGATTAGATGATGTTGCACCAATACAAGAGAATATTGTAGCAAATATTAGTATTGGAAATGATGTTTTAAAAGGTGAAGAACATGAAGCGAATGATGAAGGTAATTTTAATGATCCCATGGAGGTAGATCATGATGACAATAATGAGACAGTTCACATTAATGATGGGACAAATCAAATGCTTCAAGACTTGTATGGTGAGTCAGATGATGATGGTGGAGATAGTGACGGTATTTATGATGTACCTCTGATTAAAAGGTCAAGTGAACGAATTTTTGAACACTCAAATGCAACTCTTCTCTCTGCTACATTGTTGCTAGTGAACTTAAAGGTTATGAATAATTTTTCGAACAAATGTATGACACAACTCCTAAGGTATGTAATATGTATATATGATCACATATATGTAAATGTTGATTATTTTTCCTTTTTTTAGTTGTAATAAATGTGTAAAATAATAATTCAATACTTATATATATATATAGATATGATTAATAATCTTTACATTAACTAGTTTTTGTTTATGTTGTAGATTGTTGGGTGAATATTTGTTACCATCGCCAAATACTTTACCTCGAACATATCGAGATCTACGTGCTATTATGAAACACTTTGGAATGGAATATAACACTATAGATGCATGTCCTAAAGATCATATTATATATTACGGAGAACATGCGTCGAAAACAGAATGTATGAAATATGGTACCAGTAGATATCGAACAGATCAACTAACCAAAAAGGTGCCTCAAAAGGTTCTTCGTCATATTCCCATAATTCCATGCTTGCAGTGAATGTTCAGGTGTAAGAGCATAGCATAGTTTATGGATTACCATTCAAAGAATAGAAATGGAGATGGTGTTCTTTGAATGCCTGCAAATGGTTCCGCATTTAGAGAAATCGAGGAAAAATATGTAGATTTTAAAAATGAACCTCGTAATGTCAGGCTTTCATTGGCAGCTGATGGTGTTAATCCATTCAGAGAGCTTAGATCTACTTACTTAGTGTGGCCTATTTTCGTTATCAACAATAACATTCCTCCTTGGATGTCAATAAAGAGGGAGCACATAATGTTGACTATGATTATTCTAGGTATTTGATACATTATTTTTTTGAATGTAACATTTTCATTTCTCTCGTTGTTTGCATAAATATATATTTTATTTATTTACTTACTTATATATACATCTATCATGGTAGTAATTATTATGTACCGTAATTTTGAACAATTAGGTAAGTACCAGGTCAAAGATATGAATGTATATATTGAGCCTCTTATCGATGAGCTAATACAGTTATGGCATGGCATCACTATGTATGACATCACTAAACCAATCAAGTAGAAGAGATTTCAATGTCGTGGAATGCTTGTAAGGACAATTCATGATGCCCCAGGACTAACACATGTTTGTGGTATGTAATATTTCGTTGCACTTTAATATAATACATAATTATCTAAATTAGATATACCATATTGCATGTTTTAAAAATGATCTCATAGTATAATTGTTATTAATCCATCTATTGCAGGTCTTCAAACAAAGGGTAGATTTGCATGCCCAGTTTGTGGCCCTAAGATGAAGTATCTTCATTCGCCAGACTTAAGAAAGATGGTGTTTGATGAGTTTAGGCACTTCCTCTCTAGGAACCATAAGTATCGTACCACTGAAAGCATAATTTCAATGATAAAGAAGAAACTGGATTAAAACCATGAAGAATGACACCTCAGTTGTGGAAGTTGGAATATAACAGAATTAATAATCGTCAAGCAGCTGGTACGTAATTTGTGTGTGTATATATATATATATATATATATAATTTGTTTATGTAATGTTAGAATTTTTGTTTTATTGTATTTTATAATAGTGTTCTGATTTATTTTATTCTTTGATATCAAGGTCATCGTCACTGTGAAGGTACTAATATTGTACTTTCACCTGGAATGAAATGTTATCCTTCTCAATTCGCGAGGTTGCGCTACTATGAGGACCTAAAAATAGCTCATTTGTTTGATGCAATGCATGTCGGGAAGAATGTGACAGAAACGTTATGGCGAACCATAGATGGTGCACATGATAGAGATAAAATTGACAAAATTTGTGTTGACATTGAGAAATCGAATCATGCAATGAAAAGTGTGATCAGCGGATCAAATAACAATGGAGGTTGAAATTATAATAATATTCCATGGTTATTAACAGAACAACAAAGCAATGATGTAAAAGAGGTCGTTAGAAGAATTAAATTTCCAACAAGTTTTGCTTCAAACATAAATAATATCTTAACGAAGAAAGGTGACTTCAGCGGGGTGAAAACACATGATTGGCATAACTTTGTTAAGGTAATTTTTTTGGTATAAGTTTTTGTATGTTATTGCTTGAATACATATTTTAAATTTTCCTTTTTTCTGTTTAATTTGGAAACCAATAACGATTCATTTTTATTGTTACAGTATGTTCTACTTGTATCTCTCCCAAACGACTTCGACAACAATGTCAAACAAGTTATATATGGTCTTAGTAAATACATGAGGTAAGTAGTTTTGATTTATACGCAAAATCTAATTGCTACAATTTCTTTTCGTACTTAATGAAATGATGTATTAATTTAATTGTAATGAAATATATATTATGTTTCATTGAAATAACCTTGCGTAATGATTTGCAGATGGTTGTCATTGAAAGAAATCCATCAAGATGAAATAAAGTATTGGAAGAGAGAAATTCCTTGGCTAATGTGTGAAATGAAAAAGTATCTACCTCCAAAATTTTTCAATGCACAAGAACACTACTTGATACACCAAGTTGAGGAGATTTAAATGTGTGGAACAGTACACACAAGGTCAATGTGGATGGTCGAAAGGCACCTAAAATCCTTGAAGGCTTTGGTTAGACAAAGAGCACGACCTGAGGGTTCTATGGTGGAGGGATATGTGGTATATCAATCCATGGTGTATATTAGTCATTATCTTCCTATATTAGTTGCGCCAGCTATGAAGGCGGTGGATTGCATTTGGGATGTGAACGCCATCAAAAAATTTGAAGTGGAGCACCTGTTGGGAAAAGGTAGAATGAAGAAAGTGGGAGGTAAAAGATTTATTATGTATAATACATATAATGTTTTATTTTGTTACATCATGTTTATGATCATTATATTCATTTAGGTCTTATTATTTCATAGTTTATTAATTAATATAATTTACCATGTTTATACGTAGTATTTATTAATATTGGTGAATTATTGTTTTTTTATTCAGGTGCTCAAGATTATGAGGCACTACTTTTATACATTGCAAACAATATTAAGTGGATGAGTGAATGGCTTGAAACATGTAAAGCACATAACGAAGGTAGGTTATCATGGCAAATACTGTCTGAATTGATTAGAGAAGCGTATCGTAGTGGAGATGGAAATGTTACGGACAGGGAAAACAATTTAGCATATGGTTTGAAAGATAGAAAGGTAAGCAATTAATTCACCTATTTTATTCATTACTTATTTTATACTATATTTATAATGTGACAACAAGTTTGATTTTTCAGAGAATTTTCATGCTATGTAAATTATATGATTAATTATTAATTGAGAATGCATCTTTTTCATGTTTGGCATATTGCAGTTGAAACACCACAAGGCTATGTGGTGCAATGGTCATAAATTTTGCGTTAAACAGTTGGATGATAACAGGAAAACTTCTGATAGTGGGATAACTGCAGTATTCCAGGTCACTAATGTTTCCTCTAGGAGTGATAGACATCCTCGAGAATCTAAAAATAGATATTATGGGTTTTTAGATGATATAGTTGAGTGTGACTTTAATTCATTCAAAATAGTTTTGTTCGACGTTAAATGGTATAGGCTACGGATGAATGTACGTGATGATGATAGAACACTTATTCAACATGACAATGGATTTCCAATGGTTAAAACATCGTAGTTTGAAGCAAGAAAAGATCGCTATGTTTTTCCAAGCCAATGCGAACAAGTCTTTTACTCAGAGGTTCCAGGTGAGAACGAATGGTCATTTTATATTAGATATAATCCAAGAGGAAGGCCAGTAGAGTATATTATAGAGGAAGAAGGTGATATTGATCAAGAAGAAGATGATGCAGTGGTAGAAGAGCAGGAAGATGCATTGACATACGAAGAAGATATATTAGAAGATGAACCAGGCATAGGAGATGAGGCAAAAATTATTGATGATGATGTCGATGAGGATATTATTTAAAATGACATAATTGATGATGATGATGACATGTTCAATCATTTCAACACCGTTTCTAAATCAGATGTTGGTATAGATGTCGATCAGTTGGATGAAGATCAAGAAGATACAGAAGAAGAATATTGATACAAATGTTATGTTCGAGTATGAGCTGGTATGTTATAACTTTATATTTTAATATGTAGGAATTATTGTCTTTAAATAATTTACTAATTATGTGGGTTTGTTGCATGTTGTTTATTATTTCAAACCAATAAATAATGGCCTTACTATGGTACAAACTAAACTAAAATTATATGCCATTTTTAAATCAAACCTAAGTTGGCATTTGAAAGGTTTTAATACCTATTTATATGGTGGAGCATTACCGCCATAAACTATGGTTTTAATAGGAAATTCAAATGAATTACAAATGTTTCGGATTAATCATGGCGGGCCTTTCAAAATTTTACATTAATCACTATAGCTACCCTGCATGTAATCAGTACTACAGCTCCTTGCCTTTTCTAATCAACTCAAACCCTACTGGATATACGCCTTTGTAGATCAGTACTACAGCTCCTTGCCTTTTCTAATCGACTCAAACCCTACTGGATATATGCCTCCTACTACAAAGAACCGCCTGTCACACAAGAAACTCCAGAAAGCAGGCCCTTGCTGCAAAGAACCGCCTGTTGCGCAAGATGAAACTCCAGAAAGCAGGCCCTTCCTCCATCAGCAGGCAAAATGGTATGGCCAAACATAATTTTTCCAGATTTTGAAAAGTGATTTTACCATTTAGAATGCCCAGGATTTGAAATAGAGCAATAAATTGGGCTGCTCGTTTTCCTTGAATAGGGCATTCCTGTAGATTTAGTTTTTTTTTTAATAAAAGTCAATGTAAGACATAACAAATTCCCCAAACCTCAGTCTCCAGCATGCTTTCCATAAAATTTGGCTGTTGATTTCCATCATCACAATTTGGTATTTACAAGAAGAAAAATGGATCACCATTTCCTACCATTTTCCTTCAAACAATATTAAGCACATGCAACAACATTTCTAAGAGGCACAGGTTTTCCCAATTTTTCTACAACAACATATTATAAGAGGCACGGGTTTTCCAAGATCCAAACAACTACATCATTCATCCAAATACATAGTTAAATACAGAGTTTTAATCACCTATAGTCATATAAGGGACCAGTTGTATCCGAAATGAAGCACATGAGAATGATGGTTGATTAATATAGGGTCATATACAGAGTTTTCTTCATATAAGGTCTTGGTTTTTCCTCCTTCCCAATCTGCATGTGTTTTATGTTGTGGCTCTAATGTATCAAAATTTATATAGAGGTTGACATCCACTAGGTGTTCCAAGAGGATTCTTTACTACATCAAGCTCAAACCTCTATCTCATTTATTTCTTGAAGCTCAAATGTTGTGTGAACCTTAGGCATAATTGCACACTAAAGAAGCCCCGAGCAAAGGTAATTAATAGATACCAAATAATTATCTCTACATGGAGTTACAACATAGGAGAACAAAAAACGTATTAAGATAGGTCTAATGGGAAAATAATGTTAAACAAGAAGAGAGGTAGGTCTTAGTGAGAATAATGGAGTTATTAGAACCACCAAAGATTTGATATCATGTCATATAAAGGTGTAACTCCAAACTTGGATCATATTCCATTAACATGAATCCATATTTAATATGGTAATATGACTCTTGATTTCATATTTTAAGAAGTTAATTGATATTTCATCTTGATCTATCTATTCATATTTATCCTATTATTTTGAAATGATTAAAATGACAAAAAAATGAAGAATTATATGTCCAATAGCACTAAACCCAAATTGAACTATGATCTCAGCTTGCCAAAACCTGTTGAAACTTCTTTCACTAAGGTCTATTGTTCTACTTGAATTCACTTTACACGAGTTCACACTTGTTATCTTGTACATGTGTAATGCCTTACATTTTTGTTATCTTGTACATATGTTATGCCTTACATTTGGTATTCATCATCCTTGTCTCTCATTTTTTCTCTCACAACAAGTACCTATATGCAATCATGTCACTCCTTGGTCCATCACATTGTTCCACATAAAATGAGCTTGCCCATTCCCATCATGCACTGGTCCAGATAACTTTCCTTGTCAACCCATGTGCTAATTCATTTCACCCACTTAAATTATCAAGATAACATGCATGCCAAATTGTTTTACCCGCTTAACTTATCAAGCTAACCCATGTGTCTTCTCAACACACATTGCACCAAACTATGTCATGTCATCTTATGCTATGCTAACTCCTTGGTCACACGTTTACCTCTGACACCATTTACCATCATCATGCCATGTTAAGTCACTATCCAAAAATCAACTTAAACTTTCTTGCACCAAAATTTAGCCTTCCAATCATGCATAACATGCTTGATACATTTTGGTGTGAATCCCCTTGGCACTTTTGCATGCCCAAGGAAATCTTGCCCACCCACTATATATCCAACACACCTTTGGTTCATGCATAACACATTTCATTCATGCAAATAGCTACTTCGTGAAATCATGCAAGAGTAGACACCTAGACCATGACCTTCAAGGTCTGACACATCCTATTGAGATGAAAAAAATGGAAAGTCTACCCATGACATGGTCAACATGTCAAATTTGAAAAGGATTTTGTCAAAATGCTTGTGTTGTGAAAATGGAGAGTATATTTTATGAATTTCAAAGTTTCAATTAATTTAAATTGGTTGGATGTGATAGGCTAGAATCACTACAAGGAAAAGAACCTCTAACGGATGTTTTTGAGGAACCCCTTATAAAAATACCCCATACATCTGTTTCTAGTGTAGGTTACTAGAGGAGGTTGGCGGGTGGATGGTTTTGCAGATAACTACACATCTGTGGTTGTATCTTGTGTTCATTTCCACTGTTTGTATGGTACTGATGAAATTAGTATAAAGTCTACTTTAGAGGTCAGATCACTGCTATAGCAGAATGTGATTATGTTGTTGCTTTTCTAGTGTTTTGTTTCAATTTTTTTGTGATTTATACACAACAAACTCAATAATATTGAAATTATGAAGCTGATTTGTTTCGATAATTAATATACCTTTTGAGATTTTAAAATTTCACTACAAATAACCCAGTTTAGTCTCATTGTCAACTCGTCTCTTGTTTGGGTGCTTTAATGTGAAATGACATGTTTCCAGGACTGAATTCAATGCAAGACATATTTGAAACTCTAACTCTGTCTTCCGGTGTCTTATTAGAAATTATTTCAGTTTTCATTTTGTGTTTTCAAATTAGATATTGTTTTCAAGTTTTTGCATTTATAATTTTATTGCAATGTGGCAGACTGATCAGGGAAGTACAGGAACAACCCCGAGACAAGATGATTGCGGAAAGGAGCCAACAGAAGAACATGTAAAGTGCCAGCATTGCTCTATCTTTAGGTATTTTAGTTATTTACATAATTGAAATAATATTAATTTTGTTCAAATATGCAGACACCTGGCCATGGTACGCATAATGATTCCCTCTATGAGGAAGATCTTTCTTCATCCCTATCTCCATTGCTCTTGCTACGAAAAAAGGCGCGAAAAGCAAGGTCGGAATTTGATACTTTGATATATGCGCCTCAAACACCTGAAACAGAAGAGAAGATAAAATAACTTATGACCTAGCTAGAAACATATCAGGTAATAATAAAAAATCAAAAGGATATTATTTTTGTTCTGCATGAGATGAATTGTGATAGTTTGATTTTTAATTTTTACATTGACTAAACTAACAAAAATTTCTTTTGTATGTAGCGTTATCTGACACTTTCTGAACCCGATTTTGGTGGTAGTGGGACACAAGGGCAAGATATTTCCCAGCAACCCTCTCGTACACCTTATACTCCTTTAGGTGCTAGCCAAGAAACACACCCTGCCCAAGCAGACACGCAGCCAACCGTTGAACGCGTTGGCAGTGATGAGGCTGATATGGCCAACTACATTATTGTGTTTCCTGGAGCTACACGGTTAGCTGCACGGGGACCATTATTGGCACGTTGTTGGTGAACGATGAAGGTGTTCCTATAAAGCACGTACAACTCCCAAGTAAGTTTTAATATTTTAACTATTTCATGTAATCTATCTAAAACATATTTTATCATGATTTTTATTTTTAAATTAATGATAATATCTTTTTTTGTGTGTAGGAAACAATGAGATCTACAGGTTTTTGGAGAGCCATGTGTTGGTAATTTTTGGCCCAACCATACGCACAAGGTGGAATTCCCAGAATTCCAACCTGAAAAAGGAACTTCTAGATTATCTAGAAGCCCTTTTTGGGGTGAGCACATTTGACAGAACAACGGTGGCTTGGGTAGCTGGCAAATATTTGAAATATACCAGGGACACCTATAGGATGCAATTGCAATTTAACCCTAGATACGAGCGTCCTCTCACAGTTCTAGAGAGTGAGTGGAGAGCACTCATCCATGACGGAAAAGAGAAAAGGACAAAGAAATAAGGAAAAATTCCAACTAGACCCGCAAGGTAAATTACAACTTTAATTCAATAGCTTTGATTTTCTCTATGTCTAAAATAAAAGTGTGCTACGTCATATATAACTTCAATCTTTTGATGATAGGTTGTCTGACACCTCGAAGGCAACCAAAGCTAGGATTGAAAAAAAGGGCCATCACAAGCTAGGCCAGGGCGGCTACTTGAAATTAGCCACAAGAATTGTAAGTAGCTAAACATCTTATAATTAATTGTATCGCCTTCCAACGTTTTTGTAATCCTATCAAATAACATTAAAAATACACAATCATATGTAATGTAGGGTGATGACTTTGGAACATAAAATACAGAGGAAGATAAAAATATCGCTTTCCATTTCGGCTATCAAGCCGTAGTTGAACGTCGCAGAAGCTTGGGGCAGGTCCCAAGATCCAGAATGCCTGATAAGGTAAAACATTAACCTTTCAATATGTTTGTTTTCGTCCATAAATTTATTTTCTAACAATTTTTTTTAAATCAGGGGAGCAGCATTGCCGACGAGGCAAATAACCCAGTTGTAGAGCCAGATGTAGATGTTCTTCACGCGCAACCTGATCATTGTAGTGGGGACCAGGCCGATAATGCTACTATCAGTGAGCGTTGTGACGGTAATTAATTTCCACTTATAATTTTTTCTAATTATACCTTGATGGTTTTCCTTATAACATTTTTTGTTTAAATGACAGAGAATGTTTCCCTTGAGGATCTTACTACCAGAGAGGAAAACAGGGCAACAGTCCCAACGACGACAACTGGTGCACTAGGTAAATAATCTCATTGCAATTTTCTTTATTAATATTACCGAACTAGTTCAATGATATTTAAAAACTAACAATTAAAATTTAATATTATCTGTTTTTGTAGGCGATGCCCCGTGACTGGATGAGACCAGACATCATGACTACGCAACTAGGTCAGCAGTGCGGGTTGAAAGGCACGAAACATGAGCAGAGCACGATGATATTGATGATGTAATTAGGAGCTTTAGAAATAGAAAGAAGAAAAAGAAAATTTGATAATGTAAAATATTGTATTATTATAAGACAAACGTTACAATACTTGGAATGTTTTTTGCGTTATATAAAAAACTCGTTTATCATACTATTTTTATGTCAAGCACTAATTTCAATGTTTCCTTGCGTAATTTTTGTTGCATTGTTTTCTTATTAGTTATTGAATATTTTTTTTTATGCTCATGAAAGTAAAAAATGAAATATAGATTGGGTATTGGGGAATTGAGAGTGATGTGAGGGGGGGGGGGAGGGGCCATAAGAGCTTCCACCTTCATGTGGTTGGCCCTGTTTAGTAGAGAATAATTTATTGGAGCGATTTAATCTTGGAGCAAACCTCCCTCGATCCAGTGTAGCAACAAAAAAGTCACCGTTGACTTAGTTGCTACTCTTTCAGATCGTGGGAGGCTTGTTCCAAGTTCATGCGACTCCAATAAATTTTTCTTGAAACGAAGAGGAGCTTATTCAGGTATGTTTGGAAATTTTCAACATATGTTCTAACATTATCATAAGAATGCATCTTAGAGTAAAAATACTACATCAATTACTTGTATTTATTGTATAGATAATGATGGATTTTGATTGACTTGGCAGTGCAGGTACAAATCCTCTTGCATCATGAGAAATACAACTTGACAACCAGGGTCATGTCCAGGATATTTTTGCTTGTGCGCTTGACCATGTTCGTAATGTCACATTTTGTAAGTTCCTTTACAGTTCATAATTCAATATTAAGCTTGTTCATGATTATTATCTAGGTTTTTTGTATGTGTTTTTTCATCTATTTGATTGTAAGCAACTCTGCATGTTTCCTGTTGTTCACTATGATTTCTCCATTTACCACTCCCAGGATGAATTTGACTTTAATGTTACATAGGTTACTTTATTGTTACTATGATTTCTCCATTTACGATTTCATAGGTGACATCATGTAAAGTTGTTAATATCGGGTTGGTGATGAGCTTTAGTTCTCCAGATTTGGGGATTTTCTAATATTTTCTCCCTCATGTCATTCCTGCATCACCCCGTTGTTTGAGGATGCCAATTGTCTACCACTTGTACCAATTGGCACATGTCAATCTCTGAGTGGTGCCACATTTCACCTATTTTCAGCCCACTTGACCACCTAAAAAACTCAAATCCACAGACCATGTGTCTTATCATGGAGTTCCACATGTCCTAGATATTTTAGATGCTAAAATCATACTTCTAATGTGTTATGTAGACCAATCACAGTGGTCCATGTGGCCTTGTGCCATGTCACCAGTTTGGAAGAGAGACTTAAGCCTTTTCTTTTCATGATTTTTCTATTATAATTTTTTTCTTTAGGACGGGGAATCCATTTTGCAATAGATGGGGATTTTCCCATTTCCCTGGAGTCATCTCCTAGGACTCCCTTCAAGCCATCATCCAAGAGGCAATCTACAACTCTCTGTTGTTGCCCTCTTTCCCTTGAATTATGAGCTTCTAGAAGACCAGTTAGGGCACTCTTCTAGCCCTTATTCCATTGCTTCATCATTGTATCAACTTATCCCACAAGATGCTTCTATTTTTTGTCCATGTAAAGGAAGAAAACACTACCCTAGAGTGAGGTTGCTCCTCAACTATCCCTACCGCACTTATGGACCAACCAGCAATATGAACGTTTCCCTTACTTATGGAGACACCCCCTATGCTACTGCACATTCAATTCCAGGAGCTACTTGCTAAGGAACACTCCTACACTATGCCTAACGACCCTCCAAACAATCCCTCTAACTATTGTTGTATAATCCCTTGTGTAATCCCCTCTCCTTCCTCGACACATCTAGATAGAGGGCAGCTATTCTGAGTCAGTTAATTTGATTTGAACCCATGATCAATGAGCTGTTGTTTTCCATAAAATTGCATTGTCCTGACAGGTCTATGTGAGATGGCATGTCAAGGTGCCTTTATTTCTCATCTTGCAGGTCCAAACCAGGCATTGAGTCCAATTTTTCTTCCTTTATTTCTCATCTATTCATTTTTATTACTATTTATATGTACCAAAAGTGCCATTGGCAATGATGGTAGGTGTTACTGAGAATTTTAGGTGAAATTTATTTAAATTTCTCAAGTTTTTTCCCTGAAAGTTGAACTCTTGAGCATACATTTCATCCTTGCCTCAGCTCTGTCTGGCAGAGCAGACTAAAAATGTAATGACAGACATGTTTGTTCAAGTGAAGCCTAGCCATATAGAACTACCACCTTTATCACTACTACATTTGGGGGAAATTTCGACACTTTTGACCAAATGTCGGAAATTTCCCCAATTTTTTTCAATCCTACCCAAAACCGTCGCTATACCGACGTCTAGAGAAAAGTGTCGCAATACCGACACTTAGACAAGGTGTCGCAATTGCGCCGTTTGGAGGAAGACGTCACAATTGCGACACTATGCCCCAAAACGTCGTTATTGCGACGATTGCTTCCAAACGTCACAATTGTGACAGAATGTCTAAGTGTTGCAATTGCGACATTTGGATGCATCCATCACAATAGCGACGCTTTGTTTGCGACACAATGTCTAAGTGTCGCAATTGTGACACTTAGTTTGCGACACAATGTCTAAGTGTCGCAATTGCGACGTTTGGAGGCATCCATCGCAATAGTGACGCTTTGGCCGCCGTTGGTATAACGACACTTATATGCAATAAACGACACTTATATGCCTTTGCAAAAATGGTCAGCTTACAGAGCAGCGCGAGGAGTAGTTCATGGAGGCACCTTTGCAATTTCGCATAATTTGGAGAGAAAATAGTAATAATGAGAGAGGCTCCTTTAATTGCGTCTTTGATTTGTGAAGGTATGGATTGTCCAGCCTGCAATTCTATGCTATTGAGAAAGACTTGCAATCCTTTGGAAACAAGACTGTTGTGAAGATGCCTGGCGAAGAAATAGACATCGGGTTCACGACTGTTGATGAAGACATCGTAATCCGGCGAAGAAGGCACCAAGGACGGTATTATCAGTGAATGAGGGATGTTGAAATATTAATTTCAACTAACCTATCCTTTGGCCACTTTCTAAATCTGTTTGAATGGCTCTGTCAAACAGTTGCTTTCTAAAACTGATGAACAGTCAATTTTGGGTTTGAAATCACAGTCCCTGCACACTTAAAAAACAGAGCGCTATATTGTTTTGGAAACAGAGAAATTTAATAGTAAACACGGGAGATTTTAATTCAGAAGAACGTGGTCCCACAGACCACAGACCAAATCAGCCATCCACGTGCAAGCAGGTGATTCGATCGCGTTATTTTTTGGCCCGTCTGCATTGTGGAATTCCGGACCCGAAACATTATAGGGCGGAATTAATTTGATTTTCGCGTCACAGTTTTCCTCCGTACGAAAAGCCAAAAAACGGACCCAAATTTTTATATGGCGTATTCTATGAAGTTTTCGCGTCACAAATTAGGGTGACATCAGCAGGCTATTTTGGAACGCGAATTTGTGATTGAAATCGGGTTTTTTTTTTTTGAAGTCCGGACGTATGATATAGTTTTATTAATATTTTGTTATAAGTTTTGTTTCACCGCCCGATAGTTATTTAAACCATTGGCTCATATATAACATATGTGCAAATATTTCACTTTGGGCATTTGTAATGTGGGCCCCGAATACTTTAAATAGGTACATATACATTAGACAGTTTAAAAGTTTTGAGGATTGCACCCTCGATGCAATTGTTTGTTTATAAGATTATATGATACATGTGAGATAAATGTTTATTATTTATCATATATAAATAAATTTTATCAATATTGTACATTTACACTTTTATGAGGTGATGTTATAAGTAAATTCATAAATTTCTCTTTTTAATCCTCATTTTACTCCATGAATATGTTTGGAAATGAAATTTCAATAGATTAATTTTCTCCTAACCTATGTATCATCAATATTGTACATTTACATTCTTAATTATGAGGTGACGTTATAGGTAAATCCATATATATCTCCTTTTAATCTTCATTTTAATCCATGAATATGTTTGGAAATGAAATTTCAATAGATTAATTTTCTTGCTATTATATGTTTTACGAAGATATGGTAAGGAATTCTCTCTTGTTCTTCTTAGAAATAATTATATATAATTTTTTTTTTCTTTTCAAAATAGATTAAAAAATTTATATGAGAAAAATTATTAATTCATCAAGATGTGTGTGTGTGTGTGCTGTGAGGAATAATTTCATAGTTCAACTTAATGGTTCATTATATAATCATGTGATCATCACCATTGATATATCTGAAAAGGAAACTGAAAAGCCATGTGTACAAAATCGATGTATACTCTAGAGAGTGGTTCTCATATCACTATGTAAATTGTTGTATGCTACTTCAACAAAATTATGAGATAAACTGTAATACACATCATATATGCACCATAACAATTGGTGCAGGGTAAAACCCACCTGCCACACCTTTGTACTCAATCCAATTTTCTTTGTCAACTCTTCTAGCTGTGGGAGTTTCCTCCAAGGATCATAATACCCCCAAGGCCTGTTATCACCCTAGTAATTCTCAGGTTGTGGGATAGGTATTTTTGTAGTTAAGAACACCAGGGGTAACCAAGAACCGCTTTGGGAATTCAAGATCTAGCCTTCTTGAACTCTAGAGAGGGATCTCTCTGTATGATTTAGCTTTGTTTTAGTAATAGATATTAGGCTAGCTATGATTGTGTATTTGGGTTTGATTTTAAAAGATTGGTGGGAATAAAGAGATTTCAAGGTAAACCAGAAGGATCTACCAGAATATTGGGCAATGGAGTCAACTCTCTAGGCTCAGAGATGCAAATGTGCTAAGGGCAAGATAGTTGACCTTCTAAGGCTATGTATAGGCTTGATTTGATGGAGTGGATGGAATCTGAGCAAAAGGGCACTTAAGAATCCTTAAGCTACAGATAAGAAGATTGAAGAAGGGGATCTAACTGGGAACCATAGAACTGCCCATAAGGTTTTACGAATAGGCTATTACTAGCCTACCATCTTTAAGGATGCCAAAAAATTCGTGCAGGCCTGTGATAGCTACCAAAGGGCAGGATGCCCTGGGCAGTCTGATGAAATGCCTTTGAAACCTCAACTAGTGATTTAACCATTTGAACGTTGGGCACTTGATTTTGTTGGCCCTATTAGTCCTCCCTCAAACCAAAAAACATACATCCTAGTTGCAACCGAATATGTCACTAAGTGGGTCGAAGCAGAGTCACTTTCAAAAGCTACAGAGGACTCTGTAGTATAGTTTCTTTTCCAAATATTTGTGCGCTATGGTCTCCCAAGGGACATAATCACAGATGGAGGACCACAATTTGTAGGTAATAAATTAGTTGAAACATTACAAAACTACCACATTCAGCACAAGATTACAACTCCATATCACCCACAGGCCAATGGCCAAGTAGAGAGCACGAACAAAGTAATTGAATCTATATTAACAAAAACCGTTGCCTCACACAGATGAGATTGGGCCTACAGATTTCCAGAAGCATTGTGGGCATATCGAACAACGTGGAGACCTACTACAGGATATTCACCATATCAATTGGTATTTGGAAAAGAACCCATCTTTCCTATAGAATTTGAAATTCAAACATTAAGAACAGCTCAAAAGGTGGGTCTAAATTTGAATGAACCGCAGGCTAAAAGACTGCAGCAAATTAATGAGTTAGATGAAATTAAGCTCTATGCTCTTCAGCACACAGCATTAATTCAGCAACAGAGAGCCAAATGGCATGACGCCCATATCAAAGAAAATATCTTCCACGAAGGAGACTTGGCACTACTATATGATTCTAGGTTTCAGGATTTCCCAGGGAAATTCTAGACACGATGGCTTGGAACCTATGAAATACAAAAAGTGCATGATAATGACACTATTACATTAGCCACCATTGATGGATCTGGACATTCCTTTAAGGTAAATGGTCATTGAGTACGATTGTATCATAAACCGCTTACCCAGGAATCCTTTTACCAACAGTTACGTGAAGATTCTACCATGGAAATTCTCGCTGCAGGGGAGAAATCCTCCTCGGCACCAGTTTGTTAAATCATTCCTTTTTTTAAAATTTTGTACATAAAGCATTTTTCATTTTCTTGATTTTTGTTCCTTTTTTCTAAAAAATTCTGTTTATATCATTTCTTTATTCCGTCATCGTTTGTTTTATGAAATTCTGAAAAAAAGAAGAAGAAAAAACTTGGTTTATTTCGTTTGTTTTGATTTTTGTTGTTCCTTTCCAAAGGAACAGTAGTTTCGCAGTATGCTTTTGTTGTTCCTTTCGAAAGGAACAACACTTCCGCAAATTGTTTTTGCTATTCTTTTTAAAGGAACAACACCTTTTTGAGTGGATTTTTTGTTTTTGTTTTAAGCCATCATTTTGTGAATTTTTTATCACTCTTCTAAAGGAAAATATATCATTTATATTCAATCATACAAATTAAAGCTTACTGTAATCAACAAATCAAAAGAAATCGTCATTTTTCAGGAAATTGTCTAGTAATGATAAGAAAAAAGGGAAAAGGGGCATGATCAATAACATAATTTTGCTACTTTATTACCATTGAATTAATTTGATCGATTATCTTTATCATGACTGGTTCTTTCCCATATGCTATAAATTTCTTTGATTTTTATTTATGGAATAGGAATAAGGGCCTATTCTTTTCTATTGAGATGTTCAGACTTCTTCCACCATCCCTACTCTTAAGGAGTGTTGAACCATCCTTTATGAATAACTAAGGAAAAGTGCTATATGAAAAAAAATATTTACATATTTTATTAATAATTTTATGATTTTTCAGATGGAGGATAGGGGGTCTCATCAAGAGCCAGCCTACCGTGATCATAAGGAAGGCAGTGAAGTGGCATTCCCATCATGGCCACCAAACCAGGGATATGGTCCAATAGACAATTGAAAAAAACAAGAAGTGTTTGGAACAGGAGGTCTCATCACGAGCCGGCTTGCCCACCTTTCACTTCTTCCCAGTGAATGGCATTGTGGTTTATCTGGTCACCAAGCCAGCACAATGGCCTCCGTCATGATATTCAACAAAATGCACTTCCTCAACATAAATAAAGGACAATGGTTCCGTGGGTAAGAAAGCAACTCTGTCAAGGTTATGGACACCTGTGGGAAACAGAGCTCTGCTGATGGTATTGGAGTCACATTTATACACATCAATAGTTATATTTAACCCTTTTCCTATATCTCTATTTAAATATCAAATGAAAGTATGACTCCCTTACCTTTACTTCTGAACCTATTATACATGAAAATCATTACAAATTGATCATATTAGTTTGAAATGGTAAATAATGCAATTGTACTTATTTTTATCTTATGCTGTCCCTTCTCCTCATATTTGAATCATTACAAAACGATTTTCTATCCATTACCGATTCCTCACACGCATTGATTTCAATAATTGCTATAATTTGATTGAATGTATCATAATTACACTTTCTTTTTACTGCTGTATTACTGTTGTGCCACACTTTCCTCTCTCAATTCATGGTCGAGGACGACCTATCATCCATTTTGGGGGTGCGGATGTCTGCATGTAGATCAAATCCCGAGATTTCTTTACCTGTATGTGAACCAAATCCCTGTATTTTAAGAAATAACAAATTTTCAACGACATTATTCCAATTCACTGTGATGTGCTGTTCCATTGCAATTACTGTGTGTTGAGAAAAACTAACAGAGCGTAGAGATGATGGGAGGGCGGCCAGTTCACAGTGAACCATAGGTGCTGATCATTTCTGATGCGGCACGAACAATTTCAGAAAGACTGGGGTGGGTTACATATTTTATGAGAATGCTGCAACCCCATGAAGCAGTGGCCACCGAATTTTTACAGAACCTACAGGAAGGATCTTCCATGGTTAGAGGTAGACAGATAGCTATATCCGACGAAATAATCACAAAGGTGTCTGGCATCCCAACGCAAGTGAATATTTGGACTCAGAAGAAGATTAAGATTCGAGAAGCCATGAAGATTTTTCACGATGACGGACATACATTAGTTATTAAAGGCAAAGGAGTTCAGCCAACATCATTAGGAGAACCATGGGCGGAGTTGGCCAAGATTGTGCAGGCTTATATAACGTGTGACGGAAGAAAATATGTGGTAAGACCTCACCACCTTAAGCTACTGGATGTATTAAAACAGAAATGCAACATTAATTTGCCTACATTTTTAAATTCTTTGTTGCATGATACTTCTCGTGGTATAAGAAAAGCTCAACATGCAGATATGGTGGTCAACCACCATTGTCTAATTCGATTAATAGTGAGTCGTAGTCTCGCCCAGCAACAGACCAGCTGGGAAGAGTTGATATTCTCCATTGACGGAGGGTTAGCTTTACTTTCTCCAAAACGAAAGAGGATGGCTGGCTCAATAGCTGAGCCATCTACTCACAGACAGTCCCTCCGATCAAAATGAAGTAGGAGGATGGTGGAAGGACTTCTGGGCAGTAGCAGCCATCCCCTGGAATTGCACAGTTCAGAGGATGAACAACCTTCACAATTGTAGGGAGCAAGCCCCCATACTGATGAAGAACAAGAATTGGAAGGATAAATTCGCTACTCAGACGAAGAAGTAATAAGTCACCACACCGGTAGTGAAAAAAAATCCAGTGCAGAGGAAGAAAATAATGAGGAAGAAGAAATCGAAGGAATTACTGAGGAAGAAGAAATTGAAGGAGAAATTCGGTATTCGGATGAGGAGGAAGGAAGTTATCATACCTGTGAAGAGGATGAAGACAATCATAGCAGCGATAAAGAAGGAACAGAGCCTCCCGAAAATGCTATTGTAAGCCCTTTACAGGAAGACCAATTGGCCCAGATTTTGGCCAATATGAGTGATTATACATGGCCTCATAGCCCTTTGAACCTTAACATTGATAATAATCAACTACCAGAGTACTCTCTTATTGATAGAGAAACAACTGAAGAAATGTTGAATGAAACAGCAAACCCTAGCGAAGCTAGGGTTGTTTCTCCTGAGAGGCATGAATAGGAGAAAGAGAACACCGAACCAATATCTCAACCTGGAAGCTCCCAGGAGATTGCAGAGCCAACTGAGAATATGATTCCCGAGGAATCTAGCCAAGGGCATATGAATGTGGAAGAAAAACCCCAAGAAGAAGTTCAAGAAGAGAATTTAACTAAAGGCACAACTGATATAGATCAAAACCCTGTTGAGCAAACGGGTTCAGATAAAGGAGCCACTGTTCCATTAAGAAAGAAGAGGAAAACAACCGAGATTGAGAAGCTTCGCAGGGAACGAATAAAGCTTCATAAACTAGTAGAACAGCTCAGGCAAACCATTAGGGTTCTGAGAATGAAACAAATGCCTAAGTGAGCCCTTAAGAGAAGAAGCATAGCTACCAAAATAATTTCGAAAAAGAGAAAGGTGACCGCTAATAGGAACCCTCAAGTTGCAGAAGAAACCATACCTAAGCCTAATTATGAGGATGTGGAGCAGCAAACGGTTGTGCCAACACAAGATGTTCCAGAGGAACCTGTTTTAAGTGAAAATATGCAATCGAGAAGCCAGCACACTTTTATTGATCCGACACTGGCCAGACTCCAAGAAGAGTTGGCACAGGCCTGAATAGAAAGGCAAAGATTGGAGGAAGACACTGTCCCAAGAAAGAAATATCAGGAATTGCAGAAAAAAATGAGAATTATTCATGAAGCAGAAGCTGAAGCTCATGAAAAATGTCGGAAAGCAGAGGAAAAGGCTAATAAGGTAATGAACCAAATAAAACTAGCCTACAATCGAATGGACACTCTCTGCTCTTTGTATACTGATGTCTTAGCCTGTATATGCCCCGCCAAAAGCTATGCTTTGTTTCTACTAGAAAGATATTTACAACTAAAGATCAAGGTAGTTAGGGGAGGGAAATCCATAGAGCTAAAAACCATAGATGACTTTGTATCATGCTGCAAACTTTATGGGATCAAAGTACAACACCCTTTGTGTGAATTTTACTTGCATAATCTAATACTTGAAAATGATTGTGAATCAAACCCTAGCCCTTTTGTTGGAGATGTTCAATTTCAGGCATTCATTTCCTTTGCTGTAAATCAATTAAAATGGCTTAAATCATGTAATGCCTTTCAAAGGTAGGAAAATGAATTAGATTTGTGGGTCAGAAGTGAACCTCAAAACCCACTTCAATTTTGGGTTAGGCAGAAAAGGTTGATGACTAAGGAAGGCGTTACCCAAGCTTTGGGGCCTGTCCACAAATCAATTATTTTGAATGGAACAGATTATTTCTCATCCATTAAAAACCAAGCTTATATAGCAGCTAAGGTCCGGTGGAGAACCTCCAATCAGAATGTGCAAAATAGGGAACCATTTAATTATAGAAACTTTGGGTTAGCTGCAAACCGCTTGATTTCCTATAGTCATCTCGTTTTAAAAGAAGGACCATTCTGGTTAGGATGTAGATTCCGCAGCCCTATTGCATGGTACCCTACTTTAGACTACAAATCTTTTTATGAACTCCCTGAAGGACAGACAGAACATGTTTTTGAGGAATTAGCCGTACTACATGGTTTTAGGCCTGTCGATGACAAACCTTATCCAGCTTATTCTTTGACTGCTCTCCATGTGAACTATAGTTTTCATGAGGACATGAAAAAGATTAAGCAGGGGGGTATGTTGGGCAGTGAAAAAGGTATGAAATTACTATGTATTTTCTCATTATTTTACCATAGACATACTCATTTTTGCCTTGGAAAGGTAATTTATTGTAAGAATTATAATAGAATTGGAAAGGTTTATGTTTATTGTAAAAATATGGCTAAAGGTTACTTTTTGTTGAAAAAATAGGAATTTGACGAGGTGAGCAGCTGTACCAAAGGTGGGGCTGAAATGAATATAACTGCTGCTCCATCAGTGTTGAACCATATCCAGCCAAAGGCAAGGAGATCCGAACGAATTTCCAAGAAAAGGCAGGGGACAGCTCGGCCTCGGTCAGAGTAAACAGGATGATGACTAAACAAAGAGGAGCGAATCCCTCAGGATCCTTCGATCCTGAGGGATCGTTGTTCAAACTCATCTTATTCCTTGATTTTTCCATTGAGATTTGATATATAAAGCAATGTCCTTTAGTGACAAAGGGGCGGTGTTGTTACATTTAAACATTTCCTCTGTAATATAATGTTCTATTGACTCTTGGCCTTGAGAGAACCTCCTCTGTAATGCTTTATGTTTATTTAATATAAGACATGCGTTTCGTTTCATCTTCTAAGTTCTGAATTAGCCCAGCAGTATTTCACTAGCGCTAAGGGCCTGGCTCTAGTGGAATCACTTCGCTGTTTGTATTTTTAATCCTTGCTTACTGTTGTGTGAAGTGTGTTTAATGTTTATTTCAATTACAGTATTGATTTATCGTTGTTAGATCAAATACATAGTCATTTTTATTTCATCCTTTACAAGAAGCGCATTCGTTGTTCAGTTATCTTGCTATCTTTATAAAGCTTTGTTGTTTTGTATTTGATTCAAGTTTTTGTTCCATTAATTTATGATGATTGATTGTTGCGTAGTGATTGGCTGTCGACAGGATTTAAGCGTGGAAATCTAGTTGTTTGATCGCGTTAGAATTGTGATTGTTGTTCATTTTTTATTGATGTTCTATTTCTATTCGTTGTTTATTCATAGCTTTCGATTAGCAAATAGATGAGTTATAGTTATATGCTGCTGTTCCTTTTTAGATTTTGTTCCTTTTAGTTATTTCCATTAGCACAAAGATTGAGTTTGCTTTTATTGCTTTAAAGATCACCAACTGTAGAGGACATTGGTTATTGTTTCCAAGTCCCCAGATTGGTTATCTTGCATCGATTTCTTAGGGAAGGAGTTATTGCTACTGTATCCCTGATCGATGTTTTGCAGATTGATGTAGTTTAATTTTCAAAGCATTTCTATTCATGTCAATGTAATTAGATTTCTTTACAAGCATTTGTTACTTTTGCATTTAACATTATGTACTACATCTTCATAGCATTACTCTTAGATAATTGCAGCCTCAGACAGAGTACACTCTTGAAATAAAAAGTCGCTCTCGGATTGATGATTAATGTAGGCTAATTAGGTGTTCAAAAGATACCTTTTTACGACCCAACAGTTATCATGTAGAAAACATTAAAATTCCAACAAGTTTTGAAAGAGAGAGCTTATTATCACTAATCCTGTTTAATTTTTCCTTAGTTGATCATTATAGACTAGAAAAACATAATATGAATGAATGTAAACTTTAAAGAAATACACTGAAAACAAGGAAAGAAATGAGACTTATCTTGTCACCACGAGAATCCTTAGCTATGATGTCTCTGATCTCTTTCTAGTTTGTTGCTTTCACTAATTGACACACCAACTTCAATATAACCAACAAATAAGACTATAGTTGTCTTGAGAATTTTTATTCACACTGAATACTTTGAATTGTGAAGTATTTATACAAAAAAAAATTACAAAATATCTCAGGAATTGAGATAATGTTTTAATAAAAAATAGGAAAGAAAACTTAGAAAGAGGGACAACTGCAAAACAGTTTGCAAGCTGTTACCTTTTTACAAGCAAAAATAGAATTGATTATTCTAATTTGAACTGATTTTTGTTGTGCCACTTTAACCCTGTATTTTTAACATTTGAGGTAACAGTAAAAAATGAATTTCCAAGTTAATTTCCTGTTTTTTATCCATTAAATTCACAGCAGATCTGTGAATTCTTGCCACTTTTCTGCAGAGGGGATCTTCATAGTCTTCAATTTTCTGTAACTTTCATTTGCCTCTGTATACTTGGCAAAGTTAGGCTTGATAGCGAACATATGCCTGATCTCATTATCTAAAAAGAACAGATTTTCAAAATACTGAAGAAGTATTTTCCCTGTTGGTGATCCTTGAGGCAGTGGTTGTCTGGCTTGCTCTTTTGCATGATTTCTGATTTTTAGATCATAATCTTTTTGAGGCATTAGCTTGTCATTCAATGCATGAATATCAGGCAAACCTGCTGTTAGGTCTCTGTAATTTATTAGCAAGATTGGGAGAGTCCAATCACAGAGTTAACATCATTTCAACCAAACTTTGGGATTCTAGGATCTAGCCCTCCTGAATCCGGAGAGGGATCTCTCCAATATGTGCAATGATGGATATTGTCTTTGAAAAGCTTAAGGTAATGATATTAGGCTAGTTATGAAGGCCAAGGGTTTTGTTTTGTTTTGGATGGTTGAGCATGAAATTTTACTTGAGGGGAAAGTCCTAAGTGCAAAGTTTCAAAAGTGAGAAGTTGCAAGCAAATAGAATAGTTTTGGCAGATAGATAGATATAACGCTGGTTTTTAGTCCATTGGGCTATGGAGTCATATCCGGGCTTTAATTGAACAACAACATCAAGTGTGATCCAAGGGGCTAGTCATCTATGTCTAAGGATCTCTTTAAATTTTGATTTATGGAATGGAGTGATACATCAAGAAGGGGAATTAAACAGATGCAGAACGAAGAGCAGCCTAGGATCTGATAAGTACTTTTAAACCAGTCAGCCTTTGAAAAACACTTTAAGAAGGACACGAAAGCAGACTAGGATCTGGTAAGTACTTTTAAACCAACCAGCCTTTGACACACTTCCAATAGAAAATATACAAAACAAGGGGAAACACAAAGATAACACAGAATGGTCTAAGATCTAGCAAGTGCTTCTAAACTAGCCAAATTTTAACACATTCCAAGGGAAACAATCAGTTAGTTATGCAGACAAGTCTGGGACCAGGGCTAACCATATCTTCATTCAATTCATCTTCATACCACATATACCGAAAGTAACATTCAGAAATAATATTCAGCTAAAACGATAAAACGAGGGAACGCCAGCATTCTCCTGCCTAAACTGAATTAAGTCATTTCTAAATAACACAGATTTGAAGAAAACATTCAAATAAAGATTTCTCAGCCAGAGAAGGTTACTGATATACAGCAGGTCCTAACCCTGTTTAAACTGTTCTTTACAGTGGAAAATGAAACAACATGAAAACAGAAATAAAACAACAAGTTACAAATGAGAATAACATCACCGTCAATATAGATCAGGATCCCATGAAACAGATTTTATATTGATGTCAAACCAGCTACAAACTTCAAGTCCAATGTTTCAGTTCAGCTATCATCTTCACTATTCAACCTAACTACTCTTAGCACAAACAGAGCTTCAAGGGCCAGTGAATACTATGTACAAATAGAAGTCTCAAGCTCAAGTGTATTTCAAAGTTCTGCAACCAACAATTTCTCATCTTCTGTAGAAGTATTTATAGAAGAATGAGGAGGTGACCTGAGAAAATATCTCTCAGGATAATTAATACAGTTTGAAGACTTCTCGGCCCTTTGAGAGGCTCGATGAAGAAGTTTACAGGTGGAACACTGTATTAACTGTTACATTTATGATTTAAAACTCGAAATGAGTTTTATTTGACTTTGAGGCTCATATGCTGTGTGAAATAACTCCGCAGATATTTGTAGCATCAGTTCCCTGTGGCGGAATTAACTCCCTGGATGCGCTAAAGGTAGATATTCTTTTAGGCAATAACTTCGGCCTCTGTTTGAAGGGTTCAAGGCAACAGGTGGCTCGGCGGTAGCTGAGGAATCAATTTGCCTCAGATGTGGCGGTGGAGGCTGTCTGTCTGATGAAACACTTTAGGTTTCTCCTTTAAACTGTGTTTTAGTTTGGGGATTAGGCTTTTGATAACCGTCTTAGCCGTAATCCCCACGAAAACTGTCTTCAATCTTCTTCTGCTGTGTTCTGTCTTCAAACTGATACTCTTTAACTTCTTTTTAATTAAAACAGTGTCTTGTCGATGTGCCGACCGCACTGGGATTTTTAAAGGCATCAATGCCCATGAAGCATTGAGAAAAAAATGGAGCGAAACCCCGCGGATGGTTCTCTTTATCAGCCCGAAGGCGCAGGAAACGTCTTTCCCTACCCTCGGCTTTCTTTCATTAAACAATGGAAAACCATTAAAACGCCTGCAAAACACAAAAATAGTTAAGAAATCCTGCGGACATAGGTTTAAACTGCGTCAGATGGCGGGGGAGGAGCGAAGCTGTCGGATGAAGGCAACCAATGGTGGAGATCTGCGCAAAGAGGCAAAAGAGGAGCGGGGGGAAGAAATGAGGTGGGGTAGTTTTGGACCGTCCGATCTGGACACGTGGACGGTCCAGATTCGATCGAAGGATCTCAATCGGGGGCGGCAGAAAAGGGGACGTGATTGAAAACAAAACATCCGATGCGATTGCGCAATCGGGAGGGGAGAAGGCGATTTAAGCGTTGCCCGTCGATCTGCAGATCAGATTGACGGCGGAGAGTGAATCGGGGAATGGCCGATCGGCGGATCGCAATCGAAACTGCGGGCTTAATCGGAATCGAGACTATGGGCCTGATCGCAATCGAAAATTTGAACTGGTTCACAAACATGCCCCCTGAATCTTTTCGATTCGATTAGCGCTTTATGGGTTTGGCGCTTGGTTCTTATGATGAGGGCGTATTGGGGAAGTGGTTTAGGGCTTAGCCCAAGGGGCTTAGGTCCATAAAAAGACTTGTATTTTTATGATTTTTCACGGTTTTTTAATGGAAACAGAGGGTGCCGAAAGGGTTAAAAAGTGAGTTTTTAACCATGGGAAGGGTGATTTATGAAAAGGAAGAAAGGAAAAGATGAATAATAGAGGAAAAATATGGAAAAAGGGAAAGGAAAAGAAGGTTAATTTCGAGTGGGAGAAAGGGAAAAGGGATGGCTTGCAGCAATTTTCTTCTTTGTATTTCAGCAGAAATTTCAGAGTATGAGATGGGAACTGCAATGAGGATTTTGGACAGAGGCATGAGACCTTGCAAGGAGTCTTCAAGAGCCAACAATTTTTAGTGATAAAATTTGTTCCTTGGAGGCTCAAAAAGATCTTAGCCACCTTTTGGTATAACAAAATATTATAGGTGGCTAACAGTGGCTCCACTTGGGATGGTGCCTTCTTGAAGGCATCAAGAATTCAGACTTGATTTCTGGGAGGCTGACTAGTTGCCTCATCCATTGGGCTGTCCTTCTGTGATTGAATGATCTTCTCTAAAAACATATTTGGTAGCCATGAAAGCAATGGACCTTTATCAACAAGATTGCTACCTACCCAATCCTACAGATCTAGCATTTTTTCTTCATCAGAGTGCACTTGGATTGGAAAACTCTATTCACAACATTTTATTCTTTTGAAAGTAGGAAATCTAATCTATTTCTAATCCTTATTTCTCCCTGAACTCAGATTAAACAATTGAGCTCAGATATTTCTCTACCTAGTCTATTGTTTGTTGGGATTAAACAGTCCAACAAACTTTCATTCTCTAAATTCTACAACATAAATTTAAAAAATAGTCAAGTCAAGATTGAGTTGTTCGACTTGCTATGATCTATGGCATAAAAACAAGCTGCTCATAGATTATTATTTGCAGAAAATTAAATCAAAATGGAAGGCTTAAGATCTGAAAGTTTCTCATTATGGCCTTCCTTTCTTTACAGCTCTGTTTTTAATTTTGTTTTGAGCTGTCTCTTTCTTGATATCTGATTCAGATTTTGGGCAAATTAGAACCAGTTTTTCTCTTTTATGACTCAGAAAACTAAAACAGTTTTGAGTCATCTCTCTTTGGAGACTTTGGTTCAGATTTTGAACATGTTTGAACCTTTAATTTCTATCCTAATCTATCTACTGATGAGCCAAGATTAAACAGTTTGGCAAATCAAATTCACTAACCTATCAGCAGAAAATTGAAAGCTAATTAGTCAAGTTTAAATAGTTTGACTAACTAGAAGTGTGTTTTGTAGGAGTGGCATTTTAAGCTTGCACACTTTCAGATTTATTTCTCTTTTTGGCATGGGGCTGTGCCTTTCTTGTTCTTCATTTCTGCCCTCTTTTCTTTCTTTCTTTGTTTTTGTATTTTTTGATTTTTCATAACTTTGAATGCAATGGTGGATGGAATATTCATAATGAAAAAGAAAAAAGAAGGCTTAAAAACATATCATGAATCAAGAGAAGTAATGCTTGAGCATCCTGCCATTGACAGGACCCCCAAACAAATCTGTTCCATCCAGCTCTTGTAAGAAGAATGCATTTTTTCCGGCAACTGAATGAATAGAGTAAGGGCCAAGCCATAGATTGTCAAATTTACCATGCTTTCCCTTGTCTTCTCTCTTTGAGTCCCACTTTAAAACTTTGTCCCCAATCTTGAAATTGCTGGCCTTTGTTCTTCTGTCAAAAAGCTTCTTAATGTTGTCATGTTTCTGCAATGTTTTGTTGTACACTTCCTCTCTGATTTGCTGAAGATGAATGGTCTGATTTATTCTTCTGATCATGTCATTATCTTCAGTCTTCAATTCTTGGATAAACTTCATAACTGGTACACCAAGGCTATTAGGAAAGATTTCATATGTACCATACACAAGCTGAAAAGGTGCCATACCAATAGATTTCTTCAAAGTTAATCTGTCAGCCCAAAGTGCATGGATCAGCTTTGTGTGCCAAGACTTCTTGTTGTCCTCCAATAGTTTCTTTATTATGTTCACTAAGATTTTGTTGGAAGACTCTGCAAGTCCATTACCTTGAGGGTAATAGGTTGTGGAGTGTCCCAACGTTATCTGATATTTGCGACAGAATTCCACCATTTTCTTTGATCCAAATGCTGCTGCATTATCTGTGATGATCTTGGTAGGGCAGCCAAATCTGGAAAGGATATTGGTTTCTATGAACTTTATAATAATTGAATCATTGGCTTGCCTACAAGGAATGGCTTCTATCCACTTAGTGAAATAGTTTGTGGCAGCAAGGATCCATCTATGCTGGGCAGAAGATGACGGATGGATTTCACCTATGAAGTCAAGTCCCCATTGTTGAAAAGGAGCTTCAACAGTGATTGGATGTAGAGGAAGGGGTAATAATTTTCTCTTTCCCTCAAACAATTTGCATTTATGGCAAGTAGTTGTCATTTTGTGAACATCAGGAAAAGGGGTGGGCCAATAGAAACCAGCCCTCAAAATTTTGTTGGCTATTGACTTCCAGTACAAATGGCCTCCACACTCTCCTTCATGAAATTCCTGCTTAACCTTCTCTGCATCAAACTCAGGCAAACATTTAAGCAATATACCACTTGTATTTTTCCAATAAAGACACCTATCTACAATGCAATAGTTTACTGCTTTCATTTTTAAGAACCTTGCCTTTGTTTTCGATAAACCAGGAGGTGTATTTAAATTAAGCAAAACATAAACGATATCAGCATACCAAGGAGAATTCATAAAATGGTTTTCAATAATGGGAGTTGAGAATTCTTCTTGGCTGTCCAAAGCATTAATCATATTGATATCAAGAACTTCAAAATTGGATTCAACCATTAATCTAGCTAGACCTTGGCCTTTGATGAGTTTAGTGGGTTTTATCTCTAAATCATATTCGAGAATAACAGCAATCCACTTACCTCTCTTACCATTTGGGTCCTGTGTTAGAATGTCCTTTACAACCGAATTTGGGACAAAGGCAATGATATGCGAGTGAAGGATGTACACTTTGAAGTCTTTCAAAGCCTTTACCAAAGCAAAAGCCTGTTTCTCCATAATGTTGTACTTCAAAGGGGCATCCCTCAATGCCTTGCTAAAGAATGCAATGGGCTGCTCTTGTCCTTGTGGATTTTTTGTAAAAGGACAGCAGCTATGGTATGTTCTGATGCAAATGAGAAGATATAAAAAACTTTTGAAAAATAAGGACTTATGAGAACCGGTGTCTTGGTTAACGCTTGTTTTACCAGTTCAAAGGATGTCTTTGCTTCCATGGTCCATTTTACCCCTTGCTCCTTTTTCAGCATGTTTGTGATATTCCTAAGTAGTTCAGCCAAGTTGGGGATGAACCTTCTCAAAAAGTTAATCTTCCCAATGAAAGACTGCAACTCTTTGATGTTTCGAGGATGAGAGATTTGCAATATGGCCTCAATCCTCATGGGATCAATCTTTATACCCTCTTCTGAAATAATGTGCCCAAGAAGTTTACCTTCTTGGAGACCAAATAAAGTCTTCTTAGGGTTCAAAGATATCCCAAACCTTCTGCACTTCTCGAAAAATTTTCTCAAATGTTCTAAGTGTTCTTCATCTGTTTTTGAAAACACAGTTACATCATCGAGATAGATAATGATGAAGAAGCCCAATTCTTCCGAGAATGCTATGTCCATGGCTCTCTAAAAGGTTGCTCCAGCATTCATTAGACCAAAAGGCATTTTCACATACATGAAAGTGCCCCATGGTGTAGTAAAAGCTGTCTTTAATTGATCATCAGGGTGGACTAGGACTTGATTATACCCTGAATAGCCATCCAGCAAAGAAATTCTTTTAGACCCCACCAGCCTTTGCAAAATATGGTCCATCTTGGGTAAAGGGTAGTTGTCTTTTAACGAAGCTTTGTTTAAGTCTCTAAAGTCTATACAAATCCTGATTTCTCCAGTCTTCTTCCTAACGGACACCAGATTAGATACCCACTCAGAATATCTAATAGGGACAATAATGCCAGCATCATACATTTTCATGATCTCCTTCTGAAACAATGGCAATTGGACAGGGTTTATTCTGCGCAGTTTCTGTTTAAATGGTTTTTGGTTTTCTTTAAGAGGGATTTTATGCTATATTATTTCAGTGTCATAGGATTTGAGATCTTCATAACTCCAAGCGAAAACATCAGAAAATTCTTGGAACAGCTCTATGTATTTGAGTTTAATGTGAGCTGGCAAAGTTTTGGACAATTTGATCATTTTCGGTTTTTCCTCACTGCTTATATTGCACTCCTCTACTTCAGTCTCTACAGGTTCCAGTTTTGGTTTATTGGCCACATCGTTAAAATCGAACAACTCCTCTAAAGGCGTTAGACCACTCGGCAAATTTTCATCTTTAGACTGCAGAGTTTGTAATTCTTCCGTTTCTAACTCTGCACTTAATTCTGTTTTGTTTCTAAGTTCGCTAGACAATAGGTTAATATTGGCAGGTTGAGGAGACGATTCTTCTTTACCAAGAAAGTTTTCTTCACTGCAGTCTATATCATAATCTGAATCTGAACTGTGCAGTTCGAACTCATTTCTGAATTGCATGAAGTCTTCTATTTGTTTGTCATTGTCAAACACTTGCCAATATTTTTCGTTATCAAGCACTGCCGGTCTAAATTTTATCGGAGTTGTGTTGTCTCCAGTCTCATATGGTGTTAGACATGTCCTGGCCGCAAAAGCTAAATTGTGGGCCATAATGTTCCTTTTCCTTGGGATGAAACTCAGGTTTGACTCCTCAAATGTTGTCAACAGATCCATGACATCATTCCGATAGGCTCTAAGTCTGGGATGATTCGCATTATACTCCCTATTGACTTGCCTAATGATTAACTCAGAATCCCCGTACACATTAATTCTTCTGGCTCCTAATTTCTTCAAGAGATGCAAGCCTAAGAGAAGGGATTCATATTCTGCCATGTTGTTGGAACACTGAAAGTTTAATTTGCATGAGATGCATTCTGTGTGGTTGTTTTCAGTGTTAATGATCCAAACCCCTGCACCAGCATTATTTCTAGTGCATGAACCATCAAAATACATACTCCATAAAGGACTGTCTTTGGTTTCGTCTGTTTGGCGATTGTCCTTTTTAACTATGGTGCCTTCTGACTGTTCATGATTAGCAGCACCCAATTGAATTTGTTTTGACTCCTCAAATTATTCAATAGATTGAGGGATGTTTCCAGAAATGTTAGGGGTATTTTCTGGGTTGTTAAGTCCTAACAACAATGGGCTCATAACCGGCAAATCAAGACCTATGCTTTGTTTACTAATGTTTTCACATGTGGCAAACTGTTTGGACACTTCTGAGTTATTATACTCTTCTTCCCTGTCAGCCTTTAATTCTGTTAAAGTGACTTGTTCACTAGGAGTTTCATTGTTAAACATGATAAAAGAATCAAGGCCTGTATTGACATAATATATAGGAGAGTTTCGTGGTCTGTCTTGACTTGTAACCGTGTATTGCATATGAGACTCCCTGTAAAGTCTTCTGGTCTGACTGAAAACCGGGATGGTTGCATATGTCATGTCCATCTGCATAGTCCCCTGTAACTTAGCTCCCCAAGATCTTGATAAAAGCATTCCATACTTTGGGGGAACATCAGCCACAACAATGTCCATGAGTAAACATTTGGCTAGAATCTGAGCTAAGTTAACACAGAGATATTTTATCAATCCTAGACATTTAACTCTGCTTGAGTCAAAGGAGTACAAGTCTTTGTAAGGTCTGGTAATTTCAAGACCCAGGCTTTCCATCACGGCTTTTGGCATTAAATTATGGGAAGCGCCTGAGTCATGCATAGCATTGTGCAAGATTTTGTCATGAATGTTTAAGCTTACATAAAAGGGGGGGACAGGACCCTCTTGGAACTTTCCTTCAATCTTTAGACCAAAAATAAGCTCTGGTTGGTCATCATTAAGATTGAGCGAATCTTCAGTATTTTCTAAGTTCAAAGCCTTCAAAATTTTGGACCTATATACATGTTGGGCAGCTAACTCAGTCAAAGGAACAGAGATTTTGATCTTTGAGATTTCCTGTTCTAGGCTAAAAAGGTTTTGACTTTTTAAAACATTGATTTCAGCCTTGTTCGCCGCCACTTTATCAGCAATAACAGTTTGCTGAATTGATTTATCTACAGTTGAGACAGATGTTTTACCAGGAGTACTAACTAAGGTGCTAGTACTACTAATGTTTGCACTCTGCTTTTCAACATTTTGAGTGTCTTTCTCTTTACCATTACCAGAATTATCAGCCACTGTTTTTTCTTTTTGTTTGGTTGTTTTGGGTTTAGCTGCGGTGCTTCTTTGAGAGGATGTGTCAAAGGTTTTGGTGTTGGGGGCTTGTTGACTGGTCTTGCTTCTAAGGTCATATTCTTTTTGAGGTTCTATGACGACATTTTCCATGTCCCGATAATAATTTTCATTATCATTTCTTTTGTCATCGCAAGGTGTGTAAAGACCTTGTTTATTATCATAATGAACCTCAAAGTCATCATCCTCTTCCCCAAACATGTTGATATCCTCTTCCTCTGCTATGTCTTCTGTTTGTTCAAACTCACTTACATAGTTTTGATGAAAGGGAGGAGTGATCTGTTGATCATCTTCCCTGGGTCTGTTTGGAGGTTGGTTCCTTCTAACATTCTGATTCTGGTTTCTATTTTGAGGAGCAGTTTGATTTTGATTTGCTTGTGCTCTCTTAATTATGTTCATCTCTTTCATCATTTCTTCCATCATTCTCTCCATCTTTGAGCTTGAAGTGGAAGGGGTGGATTCCTCTCTAAAAGATACTCTCTTCTCGCTCTTCATTCTTGCTCTTTTCTCCATCAAGTTTACTTCCATAGAAAGAGCACCCCTTTGCATGTCTTCAAGAGTTGCAAAGACTCTTTCTCTAAGTGAATATGTCATGTCTGGATCAAACCCTTCAGGAAATTTGTTTAAAGCTGAGCCCTGAGGAGGTTTTAGTTCAGGGGAAAGTGCATTATAGACGTTGTTAAATCTGGTACAATAAGATTGTACACTTTCCCCAGGGTTCCTATGGAGATTGTTATAGTCAGCAAGGACTTGGAGAGGATTCTTCCTCACTTCCCATTTGTTTAAGAATGCTTGATGGAAGGCTTGGAGATCGTTAATACTATGGGGGGTTAAACCTTTAAACCATTTTCTTACTTCTCCCCCCAAACTTTGAGCAAATAGTCTCAACTTGACAAAGTCATTATCAATTTCATTTCTGTCAAAGTATTCATTCATCTTGTCCACATGTTGAGATGCTATTATGGTATTATTAGCATCATATAATGGAATTTTGGACTGATAGTCCTGTGGAAGATTGACTAATGGTACAGGAAGGACTAAGGGAGCATACCATGTTGCCATGGCAGGAGGTGGAGGTGGATTTACAGAAGGGAAAGTGGGCCGAGGTGAAGTGGTTTGAACAGTGGATGTAGGGTGAGTAGAAGTGGATGGACCAGGAGTAGACTGTTGAGATGATCTTGGATGAGAGACACCTAAATTGTGAAGGAAATGTAAATCAGGAGGTGTTGTTTCCCTGTTACCAGGATGTTCACTTGTTTCGAGAGATGAAAGTGAAGATTCAGAGTCTAACTGGATTATATCATCAAATGACCTAGTCCTAAATGGGTTCACTAAGTCAGTTTGTGATTGTTGCAGAGCTGAAAGATTTTCGGGGACTGAATCTGCTCTCAAGGGTGATCTGAAAACAGTTAATAATTTAACCCTAGGAGACTTCCAAAGGATACTTTCTGGATTATCAACTATCTCAGGTGGGTTAGGGTCTGGATGGGCTCTAGTGTGAATCTTTTTAGAAGCCACTATGCTATGTTGTTTAGACCTAAAACAAGAGAAGTTCAACCAGATATGACAATCTTAGAGAGGTTCACCAATCTATTTTACGATTTCAAATCCCACAGTCCTCTAACTGAGTTTGAATGATTTTATAATGATAAGGGTTCTTCCCAGTGGAGTCTTAAGGTCTGTTCAGGATTGTGGAGTCGCCAGGTGAAAAGTTCAGAGTTTTTTCAAAGGAGTACACTGTCCACCACAGTGTTTGTGAAACATTCCTTTCAAGGATATCTCAAAACACAACAAACTCTAACCAGAGGTTGACTGGGAGGGTATTCACCAGATATGTCACCCCCAAAAGAGGATGAGACCCGGAGGCTACCTGGCCCTTTCCAGACTCTGTCTAAGAGTATAAAGTAAAACACATCAAAGACGTACAAAAGATATCAAAACTAGTGTTTTACTACCAATCTGAAATGTTTTTGGTATTTTCTAAATTGCTTTTATTTGTGGTTTAGAAGAATAACCTAACTTTGCCTCAAAACTTAGCTACGGTTATGAAACAAAGACAGTCTATCCTTATGGCTAAGCTAGCTGATTTTCCAAGGTTAGATAAAAATTCGAAAGAATCCTAGGACTGACCTAGTTTGTCACTGATTCAATTGAGTTTCATCTTAATTACCATTTCTTGGTAGTGCTTGAAAAGGTTGCTTTTGACTCTCAAAATGTTATGAAGATTCTGGGTTAAAGTTTCCCCAGCGGAGTGGCCAGAAATGTTAGCTTCTGGTGGCTCAGCTGCAAAATAAAACAATTGTCGTGGAACCAGAGATTCTGGGTTAAAGTTTCCCCAGTGGAGTCGCCAGAAATGTTAGGTCACTGTAATTTATTAGCAAGATTGGGAGAGTCCAATCACAGAGTTAACATCATTTCAACCAAACTTTGGGATTCTAGGATCTAGCCCTCCTGAATCCGGAGAGGGATCTCTCCAATATGTGCAAAGATGGATATTGTCTTTGAAAAGCTTAAGGTAATGATATTAGGCTAGTTATGAAGGCCAAGGGTTTTGTTTTGTTCTGGATGGTTGAGCATGAAATGTTACTTGAAGGGAAAGTCCTAAGTGCAAAGTTTCAAAAGTGAGAAGTTGCAAGCAAATAGAACAGTTTTGGCAGATAGATAGATATAACGCTGGTTTTTAGTCCATTGGGCTATGGAGTCATATCTGGGCTTTAATTGAACAATAACATCAAGTGTGATCCAAGGGGCTAGTCATCTATGTCTAAGGATCTCTTTAAATTTCGATTTATGGAATGGAGTGATACATCAAGAAGGGGAATTAAACAGATGTAGAACGAAGAGCAGCCTAGGATCTGATAAGTACTTTTAAACCAGTCAGCCTTTGACAAACACTTTAAGAAGGACACGAAAGCAGAATAGGATCTGGTAAGTACTTTTAAACCAACCAGCCTTTGACACACTTCCAATAGAAAATATACAAAACAAGGGGAAACACAAAGATAACACAGAATGGTCTAAGATCTAGCAAGTGCTTCTAAACTAGCCAGCTTTTAACACATTCCAAGGGAAACAATCAGTTAGTTATGCAGAAAAGTCTGGGACCAAGGCTAGCCATATCTTCCTTTAGTTCATCTTCACACCACATATACCGAAAGTAACATTCAGAAATAATATTCAGCTAAAACGATAAAACGAGGGAACGCCAGCATTCTCCTGCCTGAACTGAATTAAGTCATTTCTAAATAACACAGATTTGAAGAAAACATTCAAATAAAGATTTCTCAGCCAGAGAAGGTTACTGATATACATCAGGTCCTAACCCTGTTTAAACTGTTCTTTACAGTGGAAAATGAAACAACATGAAAACAGAAATAAAACAACAAGTTACAAATGAGAATAACATCACCGTCAATATAGATCAGGATCCCATGAAACAACTTTTATATTGATGTCAAACTAGCTACAAACTTCAAGTCCAATGTTTCAGTTCAGCAATCATCTTCACTATTCAACCTAACTACTCTAGCACAAACAGAGCTTCAAGGGCCAGTGAACACTATGTACAAATAGAAGTCTCAAGCTCAAGTGTATTTCAAAGTTCTGCAACCAACAATTTCTCATCTTCTTCTGAGGTATTTATAGAAGAATGAGGAGGTGATCTGAGAAAATATCTCTCAGGATAATTAATACAGTTTCAAGACTTCTCGGCCCTTTGAGAGGCTCGATGAAGAAGTTCACAGGTGGAGCACTGTATTAACTGTTTTACATTTATGGATTAAGCTCGGTGGGAGCTTTATTTGACTTTGAGGCTTTATGTAATGTTTGGAGTAACTCTGCAGATATTTTCTGCATTTATTTCCTTGCAGAAGTAACTCCCTGGCTGCGCTGGAGGTGAATATCTGATTTTCTTCAATAACTTCGGCCTCTGTTTTGAAAGGTTTGAGGCGACAGGTGGCTCGGTGGTAGCTGAGGAATCAATTTGCGTCAGATGTGGCGGTGGAGGCTTTCTGTCTGATGAAACACTTTAGGTTTTTCCTTTAAACTGTGTTTTAGATTGGGGATTAGGCTTTTGATAACGGTCTTAGCCGTAATCCCCATAAAAACCGTCTTCAATCTTCATTTGCTGTGTTCTGTCTTCAAACTGATACTCTTTAACTGTTTTTGAATTAAAACAGTGTCTTGTCAATGTGCAGGCCGCACTGGGCTTTTTAAAGGCATCAATGCCCATGAAGCATTGAGAAAACAATGGAGCGAAACCCCGCGGATGGTTCTCTTTATCAGCCCGAAGGCGCAGGAAACGTCTTTCCCTACCCTCGGCTTTCTTTCATTAAACAATGGAAAACCATTAAAACGCCTGCAAAACACAAAAATAGTTAAGAAATCCTGCGGAAGTAGGTTTAAACTGCTTCAGATGGCGGGGGAGGAGCGAAGCCGTTGGATGAAGGCAACCAACGGTGGAGATCTGCATAAAAAGGCGAAATAGGAGCGGGGGGAAGAAATAAGGTGGGGTGAATCTGGGTCGTCCGATCTGGACACGTGGACGGTCCAGATTCAATCGAAGGATCTCAATCGGAGGTGACAGAAAAGGGGAGGCGATTGAAAATAAAACTCCGATGCGATTGCGCAATCGGGAGGGGAGAAGGCGATTAAGCGTTGTCCGTCAATCTGCAGATCAGATCGACGGCGGAGAGTGAATCGGGGGATGGCCGATCGGCGGATCGCAATCGAAACTGCGGGCCTAATCGCAATCGAAACTACGGGCCCAATCGCAATCGATATTTTGAAATGGTGCACAAACATGCACACTTGAATATTTTCGATTCGATCAGCGCTTCATGGGTTTGGTGCTTGGTTTTTATGATGAGGGCGTATTGGGGAAGTGGTTTAGGGCTTAGCCCAAGGGGCTTAGGTCCATAAAAAGACTTGTATTTTTATGATTTTTCCCGGTTTTTTAATGGAAACAAAGGGTGCCGAAAGGGTTAAAAAGTGAGTCTTTAACCATGGGAAGGGTGATTTATGAAGGGAAGAAAGGAAAAGATGAATAATAGAGGAAAAATATGGAAAAAGGGAAAGGAAAAGAAGGTTAATTTCGAGTGGGAGAAAGGGAAAAGGGATGGCTTGCAGCAGTTTTCTTCTTTGTATTTAAGCAGGAATTTCAGAGTATGAGATGGGAACTGCAATGAGGATTTTGGACAGAGGCATGAGGCCTTGCAAGGAGTCTTCAAGAGCCAACAATTTTTAGTGATAAAATTTGTTCCTTGGAGGCTCAAAAAGATCTTAGCCACCTTTTGGTATAACAAAATATTATAGGTGGCTAACACCTGCTTCTGACAATGTTTTGTATTTGGCTAAAAATCTTGAGATGGATACATTCATGTCTTTACATCGGTCCTCTAGATTACTCATTATGTTTCTTTTGATCAGGACCTTTTTGATTTGAAGAATGGTTTCTGTTCTATCAACAATTTTCAATTCTTCCAACTCTTCCCTATTTTTATTGTTTAAAAAAGCTATGAGTTGGATTGCTTGGGCTGGTTTATTGTCAATTTCCCTCTTAGTCTTGTCAATCTCTGCACTAGCAACTTGAAGTAACTCCCTCTGTTCATAAATTATCTGAATTGAAGGCCATTGAGAATGAATGCCTTCAATAATTTTGGTCCATAAATGATTTTTTATATAGGCCACTTGATCTGTAAGATTTACTTGTGCTTGCAAAATCTTTACCTGTTCTTGTAGTCGATCAACCCTTTGCTCATGTCCTTTAGAAGTAATCAAGGCATCATTTTTGGAATTTTCTAAATTTTTAATAATGCCTTTCAAACTAAGAATCTCTTTATCTTGGTCTTGTAGTGTGCTCCTCTGTGAGGATGAAGAAGAGGCAGAGATTATTTGAGAAGTAATTGGCACTGCAGTTTCCAGTACTCCTTTCGGTGCCAAGTGTTCTGCCAAAGTAGATGGTATAACAATGTTTACAGTGGGGATCACTGTAGGAATGACCATTGGTTGTTCTTTTCTTAGTTCTTCATTCTCTTTCATTAGAGCTTCTGTTTGACTTTCCATTGTTTTTATCTGAGCTGTCATTTGATGTAGAAGTTGCTTTAATTCATCATTCTTTGTTTTTTCCTGTAGAATTTCTTTTGCTTGAGAGTTTTCACTCTGAGGCAACTTCAACTGTTTTCTAAGAGCAACTATATCCTCATTTTTCTATTTAATTAAGATTTTTTCCCCTTCAATGTTGGCTGGGTCACCCCCTGCTTCAGTCACTATATCTTCTAGTGCTTTTATTGTTAAATTATTAGCATACAGTGAGGCTTTGTCCAACTTCATTTGATTTTGGAGGTTGAGCACTGTTTTCTCAAGCCTAATTGATTTCATAGTTTTACTGACAATTTTGGAATATAGCATTTCAGTATTGCTCCTATGAAATTCAATTTGATCTAATTCATGAATGGCATCTGCATCCACTTCAAAATCTGTTTTAGAATAATCTGCCACTGATTTTGGCTCCGCCACTGTAGGCTTCAAGAATGACATTACCAATTTATTGGATGAATAATCAAATGTTGAAAGAAGCATGTCTTTGTTTCCAGGCTTTTCCTTAAGAAATCTAGAATAAGCTTGATTCTTGATCTCTTCATTCTTCTCTTTAATCTATTTGAATCTGATCTGAATCTCTGACTCTGTATTGTCAGTTTCCTGAGAAGGAGGAAAATCGACAGTAGCCTGGTTTTCCTTCATGACTGTATCTTTTTGTTGTGTTCCAATTTTTACATTTTGAAGCTCTTTTAATGTTTCAGTGACTATTCTTGTTGCTTCATCATCTATATCAATATTTACAGCCTTATCCTTTTCTTCTTTTGTTGACTTGCTTCTTTTACTAGAAGAAATTT
This sequence comes from Pinus albicaulis, assembly GCA_034641835.2. Taxonomy (NCBI): domain Eukaryota; kingdom Viridiplantae; phylum Streptophyta; class Pinopsida; order Pinales; family Pinaceae; genus Pinus; species Pinus albicaulis. The sequence continues at coordinate 399,797,979 of CM076579.1, read as the reverse complement.
TGAATTTTATGTTCTCAATAGTCTCAGCTATGAAACTATATCCTTCTCTGTCTCTTTTATGTACATTATCAGTATCTTTTCTTATAGAAGCCACCTGTGTCTGTTCAATCTGTTTGCCTTTGCCACTATCTACCTGCATTACCTATACTGCCTGTGAATCATCATCAGATAGGGTGTTTGGCTCCCATTCAATTTTATTTACATATCTTTCAATATGGGGCTTAGGATCATCCAAGTAAATAGGCAACTTACATTTTACCCTTCTTGCACTCAAAATACCTTGTGGGTCATAATTCCATGTAAAAATACATGGGAACTTATAGTCTTTAATTTTGACATTTATGTCATTGGCAGCTTCTCTGTTATTCACAATGAATGGCCCAATTTGATTTTTCAGCTTAAATTGGGTCTTTTTCTTGGAAGCTATGAAGTTGATTTCATCTACATTCAATAGTTGTCTCAGATATTCTAAAGCAAATATTCTTGTAGTAACAAATTTGGGTAACTTATATGGGGCCAGGGATGAGCCATACACTCTGATTTCTGTATGATTTTTATATAAATACCAATCTCCAGTTTTGTAGCTCTCTGATAACTGCAGAATTCTTCTTGTCTCATCATTGATCCTAGGGATCTCCTCTTTTCCAAGAGATACATAGCAGGGGCTATAAATGAGTCATTGAAATCTGTAAAACTATACTCTCTGTTCCATTTCCTTAGAATAGATGACCAAAATACTACTGATAGAACTTTTCCTTCTGCATCGACTTTCTGACATTCAATTGGAAACTTATCTATTTGATAATATAGGAAGAGGTGGAGTAGATAATAGGAGCATCTGAAAACTCCTTCTTCTGATAATCTGGATAACTGATAATGCATACTTTCAACAATAAATCTAGAAAAATTGAACTGAATGGATGGTGATTGACCAGGGCTTAGAGTTGACAGAAAACCTAGGATAGCCACATCAGTGAATTCATCACTGGTGTATCCTAGTATGACGGAGAGCATTGAGACAATCTGTCTAGCTTCATCTGGGAAATCAACAGTGTTGAAAGGAGGATTTAACTTAGGAATATCAACTGATTTGGACAAAAAGTATGGTATATTTTGAATCTAGTATTGAAATCCAAGTCAAGATATAGTTGGGTTAAATCTTCTTTTGATAGGGAAGCAGAATTGGGGTCATGATTCATTTGCAGCATGGAATTTATCAAATCTTCATTGATGTAAAATAGGATCTCTTTTTCTTTGTTTACAATACATCTTTGTTCTGGCATATAATAGGCTTGGCATAATCTGATAAAGTCAAGAACAGAATGAGCGAGAGGGAAAATATATCTAGGCAGATTGGATTCCCAAATTGGAATATCTTTGTCACCCTTTTCCACTGATTTTCCATAGCACCAATTATAGACATCAAGCAGGTTAAATTCTACATTAGGGTCTAGTATTCTATAGTCCAAATCAACTAAAGGGCTGTTCTCTGGAGAAATGACTAGAGGTTGGACTGGTCTGACCACTTCTGTAGAATTAGCCGTGAGTGCAGGAGTTGGTTTGTCAATTTTGAAGGACATACACTGAGGAATCTTTGCAGAAGACTTATTTTGAGATTTTGGGCCTCCATTCTTGGGGGTTACTTGTTTCTTGGTCATTTTTAATATGAACGAAGCAAGCTTAAATGGTTTGCTAAGTTCCTTTACGAGAAACAGGGGTTTCTTGGCAAATTTATACTGAAAATGGGGTTTCTGAGTAGGGTTTTTAGGAAATGCAAGGAATTTAAAGCTCAGAACGTGTATTTAAAATCGATTTCAATAGCAAAACAGACCAGGGTATGGAAAAAACTGCAAGAAAGGGCAATTAGAGATTCCAGGGAAATTTTGACAGAGTTTCCCTTGAAAAATGGACACTTTTTTGCAGTAACTTTGGTAATTATTTGAAATCGACAGGAATTTTGAAATCTCAGAGGGCAAGTTTGAAGAAAAGTACCTAGAGAACCAACAGAATTCGGTTGAAGACGTTACAGAGGTGCTCAGTGTTCAATTTTTTGAAAATGGCTTCGCAGAGGACAATGTAGTACTTTGTAATGGAAATTCAAGGCAATGGGCGTCGAAAAATGGTACTGGTAGGTTGAAAATGGCTTTGCAAAGTTTCTCAGGGTTCAAAAGGCGTGATTTTGAGGAAAAACGGTTCTGCAATGTTTTTACAGGTTTAAAGCGAAAAGGTGAAAATTTGAATGAAAAATATAATTTTAATGTATTAAACGATGATATAACCATAGTTAAATGACATTAAACTTAGGTTAAACAAGTGAGGTTTAGGGAATACCGCTGGTGGTATTCGCGAGGGTAAATGGTGGTAAGCGAAAACTAGCTTTTCGAACGCGATACAATGTGGTGGCGACACGTAAGCGTGGGTGGTTTGGAAAAACCACCCATTTCGTGTGGCTTTGCCAAAACATCAAACGATTACTTTATGAGTGCAAAAATGTATTAGCGTCGTCGGATCTGGATTCAACGAGTGAACGACCACGATCAAAAGGAAAGGTGTGGGGAAAAGGTAAGTTATCGGGTTCACTTTGGGCCATTGATCTTGGGATACCATCGCTATACCGACATTTAGAGAAAAGTGTCGCAATACCGACACTTAGACAAAGTGTCGCAATTGCGACGTTTGGAGGAAGACGTCGCAATTGCGACACTATGCCCCAAAGCGTCGCTATTGCGACGGCTACCTCCAAACATCGCTATTATATGTTTTACGAAGATATGGTAAGGAACTCTCTCTTGTTCTTCTTAGAAATAATTATATATAATTTTATTTTATTTTTCAAAATAGATTAAAAAAATTATATGAGAAAAATTATTAATTCATCAATATGTGTGTGTTGTGAGGAATAATTTCATAGTTCAACTTAATGGTTCATTATATAATCATGTGAGCATCACCAATGATATATCTTAAAAAGAAATTGAAAAGCCATGTGTACAAAATCGATGTATACTCTAGAGAGTGGTTCTCATATCACTATGTAAATTGTTGTATGCTACTTCAACAAAATTATAAGATAAACTGTAATACACATCATATATGCACCATAACAATTGCCATACAACTAATTTGTTTTAGGATACATGTGGCATTCAGGGGTAAATTCTATATGATGTGTATATCAATCTATTAGGTGTTGGTAAGTTGTGAGTATCTTAGAAATGATAAGGAATATCCATACATCATGATCTTGTAATGTGATTATAAATTGTGTCTATAATTTCCATAAAATGTATAAATGATTTGTTTAAAAAAAATCAACACAATCAACCCTAAACAATGCTCATGATGTGGAATGTCATTGACGAAACCAAAATGATGGTCACATGTCCCATTTCTATGGTAATGGTGATCATATATATGTTGTAGCGACACTTGATGAGTAATTAAATAAATCTCAGAGTATGACTCATTGTGCCATATTTTTTTAAAGCATGATTTGTTTTCCTAGTTTTTACTAATTTGTTAACATATTTTATTCATTTGGAAAGCTAATTAATGATGCTTTAAGTAATTAGGACCTAATGAGAGATCATCTTCACATCTTCACTGAAATATATTTGGTAATTTTAGTCACTATATGGACCGCACATGCATGCCACTTAAGAAAAATTGAAATATAAACTATAATACACATCTTATATATGCCATAACAATTGTCATACAACTTATTTACTTCTAGATACATATGAAATACTTCAGGTAAATGCCATATTATGTGTATACCAATATAGTAGGTGTTCGTAAGTTATGAGGATCTAAGAAATGATAGGGTATCCACACATTAGTGCCCTGGTGAATTTTTTGCATAATTTTCTATTTGTTGTAATTTTGTTGCCTGGATTTGTTATAGCTTTCAAATAATACAATTATCTACCAATTGTTCTTTATAAAGAAGAAGTACAATAAGTAGTCACCTAAAAGTGAGACATGTGAAAATATTGGTAACATGAGTAACTTGGTAAGCTATAAATGAAAAGTGAATAACATCCACTCACCAACAAGTGGCAGGCAGGGTTGGAATTTGGATTTCTCTTTACCCGTCACACAATTTTTTTTTACGTTTTGGTCATTATTTTTCTAGTCAATAAACATTACGTTTAAAATTTTGCACTTCATTAATGACGTTCTCGTAATAAATTAACCCTTCACCAATAAAAGTTTGATTAAAAAAATTGAACGCTCTTCCATTTTCTTTGGATTTTGGAGTGTGATATATCTATGTCATGGAATTTTAATACCTAAAGTTTCAAGAGAAATAACTGATTCTTGTCAAACTAATATTTCCTCAATATATGCTATGATCTACTAAAAATTACTTCAAAAATCAGGTAACCTTCCAATATAAAGAAAAAAACATGAACGAGCTTTCCCTAAATTGCAATAAATTTATGTTTATTATTAATATTGCATAATATTTCTTATAAAAATTGCATAATCGGACTAAGAACAAATCCTCGGTGCACTTTTTATTGTTGTTGTGATTAAAAAAATGAGCCAAAGAACGCTAAGGCACTCAGAGAAATCAATCTATGTATTATTTCTCACAAAATCATGTTGAGTAGTGGAGACTAAGCGCTAGATTTTTTTTTGTCCTCAATCTCTCTATTAATTATGTCTATGTAGTTATAAGAATAACAAGCCAAAGAAATCTCAGGCTTCCAGAGAAATTAGTCTCTGTGTGCAGAAATTAATGATCACTGTTGACTAAATGTTATACCATTTGAAATTGTTGAGCGAAATTAATCAGGCCATGATGTACCATTTGTCAGTATCTATTTTGTCATGTATGAAAGTTGATGTACCATTGAAAGTTTAATAACTATATATATATATATATATATATATATATATATAAAATTTAATGATTAATAATAATTAAATTAAAATTCTTAAAAGACAAAATAAAAGCCTAATAATCACGAACTATTATGATAATTTAAAAATATAGAACTCAGGCTGAACATAGTTACAAAGATACCAAGAAAAGAAGAGTGCATGTGCATGATAACCTCTTTCTTGACAACCTATGAATGCCATTCTCAATGAATAATCAAGACTCAACTGGATTGGATATTGTATCAAAACAGTAGGAATGAATCAAAGTTCAATGAATGAATAACTTGATCGAGAAAATTTATAGGGAAAGGTAACTTGACTATCAATCTACTAAACCTCACTTCCATGATTAAAAAAACACCCCCACCTTCTCAGTGGTCCCATCACGGTCCACCTATTGAAAAACAACCAACAAATATTATTTTTTATATATTTTTGCATGGCCATTGGACAATGATTTACTATGGTTTTCCTACTAAATTCCAATGGATTATTATTCAAAAATATTGAGAATTATTTTAGTCTCAAGGCATAGCCAAGAGTCTTACTGGATAATTATAGATTACCTCTCCATTGGATGATTGTACATTTTTCATCTACTTTTTCACGTGAGTTTCAGTTGATGCTAGATCTTTGCCTTCTATTTATTTAGTGAAACTAAGAGTTAACTTTGGTCTTACATTAATTGTTACACAATTTTTTGGTCATCTAACCTATTATCATTAGATGGACCCAAGTACACCATGTAAGACCAATTTTACCCTAAGTAAAATTGCTTTCACTATGTAAAATAACTTAATAAACCACATTTATTAGGTTGTTTATGGTCTAAACAGGAAACCCCAAAAGGAAATATTAAACAAACCTATTTTTTTTAATTTTCATCATGGAATAATTAATTAAACCATAATTTAATGATTATTCCCTGTCATGTTTAACCCAAAAACAAAGAAATTAATTAGATAAACCTTTATTTATCTTATTATTTTCTAGGAATAATTATTTAAATCTTATTTAGATAGTATTCCTTGTTAAATATGACCAAATCACCCACAAATAATTAAATAAATCATTATTTATTTAATTATCTTTCAACCACTTCCTTAAATAATTAAATAAATCATTATTTATTTGATTATCTTCTAACCGCTGCCTTAAAAAGATAAATAAATCATTTATTTATTTATTTTTGACAAATTAAGGGATTTGACCCAAGTCGAATACCTTTTCCCTCCAACAAATATAATAAAATATTCCATAAAAAGTGGATCTAGATCTGGTTAACCCATGCACCAAGATCTAGAATGACCCGATATTTTGTTATAAATAGGAGGGTTTTTCCTACCATTCTTCACCTTTTGTTGCCTATTAGATCACTCTGGATCTATACACTTGGTCACATTTTTTCCATCATTTGCTGTGTGAGCTCCCATTGAGCTCTATTCTTTGCATTGGGTTTTCTACACCAGCAAGAGAGAGAAATCTTAGATCTGAAGTGCTGAGGACTTCCAAGAACCCATCCCACTGAGGAGAATTGGATACGCCTTCTTGTTTTCCTCCCAGGTGCCCAATTAATACAAATTTTTTTTCAAAAATTGTTCTTGTCTTGTCTATTGGTATATGGAGCAAACCCTTGTTTTTACTGCTTAATGTCTTTCCATGCATAGATCTAGTTTTTTGCAGCTCTTTTCTTGTTCAACTAACAGCAGATCTGAAGATATTGGCAGCCACTTTTGTTTTTAGGGTTATTAGTTATGCGTAGCTAAAGTGGTCCTTTTTTGTACACTTCGACAAAGGATTCATACTAACAAATGGCGACTCCACACGGGTTTTAAATTACGACCGCTGTCATTTTTCATATTCCTGCATATCTAGCTACTTCAGACCCTAGGGTTTCTTTTCAGCTATTTATTTTTCCTATTTTTATGTTGTTTTTCTCACATAAAACCCTAAAACATTAAAATTTCTAACTTCCGTGTGTTTCTGGCCCTATTGCGCAGGTAAGCGACATCAGCCGCAACTGAGACGGAAACTTTTCTGAAAATCTGCCGCTGAGACAACCGGAATAGGAGGTCACACTTTTCGGCCCAAAACCTGCGACCTGGACCTCAAGGTCGCACTTTTCAGCCTCTTTTCTGCGACCTGCACTGAAAATAGGTCAGAACCTATGACTTGCCAATTTTTAAGTGGTTTTTCTGCAATTTTTCTGGGTTTTGCTGAAGCTTCTGTCAGGGTTTTCCAGCCTTTGTCTCAGCCCGCTTTGACCTAGTTCTGATCTGTTTTTACTCATCTAAGTGGGAACCTAGCCCCCTAGGGCTTCAGTACCCTCCAATTTTTGTGGAAGAGTTTTAGCTGTTTCAGCCATCTGTTTTTCAGAGTTTTAGCCTTCCCTTTTTCAGATCTGAAACCTCCTCCTCAGATCCCTTTAAAGCAACCTTTCTTCCTTTCAAATCACCTCTTGTCGTTTTGTTTGGACCTCCTCCCTGTCCTTTCTACTTTTTTCTGATTTCCTCCCTTTTTCTAGCCACCTTGCCTCTATCTCTTGGCTGTGCTCTGCACCTCTTTTCAGCAGCTTTATCCTTTAGATCCCTATCCCTTTTGACCTTAGATCTGTTGGCCTCTTTTCCGTGTGTTTTGACTAGTTTTTTTCCCCCTTTTTTAGACTAGTTTTGAGAGACCCTCCTTCTTGGGTTCGATAGATGCAAAAGTAGCTGTTAATTTTCTGTTATTTCAGCATTATATACTGTTCTCTGCAAATTTAATTTTACGCAGCACATTTTTTTCTTGCTCTCAAAACGGAAAGGGTTTAAAAATTAAAATTAACGCACGCCACACACTGACCCTAAGTGAAGAAGTGCCTGGTTAACACCGCCTGGAAAAGACTTTAAAATCAATTGTCACTGCACATTTTCTGCCCTTGACCTCTCTTGATTCTGTCCCTTTCTGCCCTTGTCGGTTTCCTTCTTCCCATCATCATTGTGCCCCCAAGGCGCCTTTCCCGGAGACTTCTTGGCCTTCACCCTCAGTTTTCGGTCGATCGACCTGCTCCGTCCCGCCGTCGTCGAGCCAGTCCTCCTCTGAGTCCGCACTCTGACTCCTCTTCTGATTCATTGGGTTCTCCTTCTCCTCGTGGTTCTCCCCCTGTCACCTTCACTATGTCTGGTTCAGGGCCTAACGCTAATGGTACTCCCGGCCCTAATGCCGGGACTACTCCTAGCGGAACCGCCACAGGAACTACCTCGACTACTCCCTTGCTCCCCTTCCTGGCAGGCCTCAACCTCCCCGATTTGGACCGGTTGACAAATGACGCTATACACCATGACGCTAGTTGGCCTGCTATGCCGACAAATCTCCCTTCTCACATCCCAAAGCTTGAAGGCCTTGCTGGAGAAGATCCTTCAGATCATGTTCGATCTTTCCACATGTGGTGTTCATCTACCTCCATTACCGATGACTCTGTCTGTCTCCGGTTGTTCCAACAAACACAAACAGGTGCAGCTTCTAAGTCGTATGTTGATCAACCCACTTCCTCTCATACCACCTTTACGACTCTTGCCCGGGCTTTTTTGTCTTACTTCCAGCTTCCCCTTCGTTATGACACTGGTATCGAACTTTTGACTTCTTTCTGTCAATCATCTACGACCCGCCTATCCGATCATGTCCAGGAATGGCGGAGACGAAAGAGCCTATGTCAATCCCCTACTTTCGAAGACCGTGTCTACATGGATTGGTTCCTTAGATCTCTATTGCCTCCTATCTGGAAATATGTCGCATCGCATTTCCCCCAAACCGAAGAAGCTGCCCTCCAACTAGCGTTAAAATATGACTTGATCTATGCTCAGACGGGTTAAGTTTATACCGTTCTACCTGATCTCCCTAGACCCGGTGGTACCCACGCACCGGGGGCACCTCATGCCACTGACGGTATCATTGGATCTCTCTCTCACCCATATGCCCAACCTCCCATGGGTTATGGTTTTCTTGGGGGAGGGGGCAGCACCTCCCACACTTGTTCCCCTCCCGGTAGCACCTATCCAGGATACGGCATGCCTCAGCCTTTTGCCCAGTCTCCTGCTTACCTCAATGTTGCCCACCCTAACCATTATCCTTATCTGTAGCTTGGTGCTCCAGCTCCTCTAGCATTTGCACCTTCTCCTCCCTTGGCTTCTCAACCCCTGCAACAGCAGTCATTGCCCCCTCAAGAGCAGGTGGATGCACAGTAGAGATTTGAGGCTACCCAACCACTTGACGGATAAACGACCACTCAATCTTGCCCTTCTAGTTCCTCCAATTACCAGATCCTTATGATGAACTCTGATCCACCTCTAACCGTCGACCTTAACCTTCAAACTCGGGCTCGTCAGTACCCCAAGCCTCCTGCTCTGTCTGTCCCCGAGTCCCCTTCTTCAGGTTCTACAGAGCCTATTTCGACATCCAATGGTCCCTTACATATCCCCCAACCCAAATTTGAGGTTCATACCAAGACTCCTAAGGGACCATTACACCGAAATGCTGCTCCTGGTCGAGTTTCTCATTTGTATAGCATAGTAGATGATTTGGCGCAGTCTCCTGCTGCCATTTCCACATTGGAACTCCTCCAATCGTGCCCTTCCCAAAATAAGGCTCTACTATCTGCCGTGGGTGCTGTAGATCCTGCTGATGACCAAATGATTGTTTTCTACGCCACTCAATCGAACCATCCTCCTCTCCCTCCTTCCGTCACCTTCCAAATCCCAGTCAAAATCTGGAACGCCAACGTTTCTCGGAGTATAATTGATGAGGGGGCATCCACCTGTGTGATGTCCGCTTCGGTTTGGAAGCAACTCGGATCCCCTGAGTTGGCCCCTTCCACAATCACCCTTCGAGCGTGGGATGGCCATGCCTCCCAGCCCATTGGCCTTTTCCGTAATTTTCCTATCACCCTCACCGGTAAGACTGTTTGCGTTGACGTCGAAGTCATAGACGCCCCGCTAGACTACAACATTCTATTGGGGCGAAGCTACACCTATGCTATGTCTGCTGTCACATCCGCGGTTTTCCGCAAGATGTCTTTCCCCCATAATGGAAAGATAGTTACCATTGACCAGTTGACATATCATGAGCCAAAATCTCAGACCTCACCTAAGAAAACCATCTCTTCTGTAGCCAACAAGAAAATCGTCGATTCCTTGACCAGTGTCTCCCCTGGCGTCTACAAAGACTCCTCTTTGCTCGGAACCTTCCCTGGTCTTCCTCCTCCTCCTATCTCTGACCCCAACTCATCAAATGTTTTCATGATGCAATCGTCTCGGGCTGCTCTCAAGCAACCTGCTTCGGCTAGTCAGCAACCTTGCCCTCCGCAACCTGCTCCTAACCCTTCACCTGTAGTTGGTAGTCATGAGCCTCTTTATCTTCCTGGCATGGTTCCTCCAAGCCTTAGCCATTTAGAAGCCGTCCCACCTAGTCATTACCCCTCTGGTCAAATACCGTTCCTAGCTCCCCCACCAGGAGTGTACACGGTACCGGTCATGGCCACCCTCTCTCTTCCTAACTTGACCCTTGGGATTCCCGTCTGGTACCATGATCCTCCAGCCACAACCCCGCCCGGTCAACCCAAACATTATATTGCTTTGACCCCGGTTCAACCGGTCCTCATGACTTCTCCCGCTGCAACAGTGCCTCAGTCACCTCAACAGGAACCACCCACTGTTGTGACTGCTTTGAGTAAGAAGGGCAAAGCTCGCAAGGGGGCATCAAAGGACAAGGCTGCCCCGAAAAACCCTGCCCCTCCTCTGCCTCCAAAGCATACCATCCAATGTGATTTGTGTGATGTTTTCAGCCACGCCACCCATACCTGTCCTGAATTGCTTCATCTCAAGCCCATGGTTAATGTCACGTTCCCTGATTCCACGGTCCCGGAACCCTCTGTTCCTTCCGCGACCACGATCAAGAACCCAAAGACTATTCACACCAACTACCCCTGTGCTTTGTGTGATCTCCATGGCCATTACACCCATCTTTGTCCCCGCCTCGAGGATTTCCACCCCTTTCTAGCCGCGGTCCACCAATTCGAGGCCAAGCGCAATGAGTCCACCCCTCCCCTATTTGCGCATTCTGCTTCAGCAGAACTACCAGATATGACTGCTCCCATTGACATTCCCCCTCCTGATGTCGAGATGACGGAGTCTTCATCCAGCATTTTCTACCTATCATCATCCATGAGACCCTCGGGGAACATTCCATATGAATCCTCCCCTGTTGTTTCGCTTGACCTTCCTTCAGCGATCATCTTGGGCTCAACATCGGCAGATCCTTTATCTACTTACTCTTCGGTCACCCCTTGTGACGATGCGCATGTGAACCTCTCTTCTCATGATGATGATTCAGGTCGCTTCACCATGTCAGGTGGTCTTTCTTCCACCAGTCACCCCATCTTCTATCACGATGACGACATTATAGAAAAAATCCCCACCCCTGACTTTATATATTCCCCCTTACATCGAACCCATGCGTTCACACCACATCCACCTTGTGGCCATTACATTGAAACCCAATGTTTGGGTAAAGGGGCACCCACATTTGAGAGACCAAGAGAAGCAATTCTCCACAACTCTCCTAGTGTATCTGGTCGTGTTGACTTTATTCCCAGTATTCTTCCACATTTAGAAGAACCTCTAGAGTCCCATATCACTTTAGATCACTCTAGGGATGATACCCCTTATCGTTCCCTCATATTACATCAGCAACCCAGTCTCTAAGACATTATTGTTGACCAACCTATAGCTTTTCTATGAGAGCATCAGTTCATTATCTCCCAGTCCTCTTTTTGGGATAGTGACACCAGGTATGCCAACTCGGAAACTTAAAGTCCATTTGATCCCTATATGCAGTACCAACAAAGATTGGTAATCCTCCATTTCCTTTCTCAAACTGCATAACCATAATGAGAAAAAATGGCACACCACATCATTAAAATGTGTTTAGATTCCCCTTTTTCTAAATACATTTTGGCATGACCACACCATGCTCGTGGGCACCTATGCCCGTCAACCATAACCCTCCTCCCCTCGTTTTTGGAGAGGAGGCTGTCTTACCGATTGAGTATGAAATCCCTTCCCTTCATCTAGCTATTGAACTTCTCCCTGACACCCAACCGCTAGCACAATGACTTATCATGCTTGAGCGTGCCTCTGAAGACCGCCGTGTTGCATTGCAAACCATGGAAGTGGCCAAGAAACGCACCAAAGCTCAATATGACCGAAAAGTCTAGCCTCATCCTTTTCACGAAGGCGACCTTGTTCTAGTATATGACCAAGCCCATGATGTCCTTGGTCACGGGAAGTTCGACTCATTATGGCTAGGCCCTTATGTCATCAGTAAGGATATTGGTAAGGGGGCATACCTTTTAGAGGACTTCAAAGGCAATCCTCTTCCTCCTCCTCGCAATGCACTCTATCTTAAGAAATATTACCCTTAGCATTTCCCTTCTGAGATGCGTGTTTTATTTTCTGTTAGATAGCCAGCATATTTTTTATACTTTCATCCTTCGCCAGGACCTATTTTGTCCAAGAAGGATCACTTCACCTCTCCTTAAAATCGAATTTCCTCACTTACGACACTTGTACTTGGGGCACCACTTCGCCTCCATACTGGTCCATGTTCGTGTCAATTTTCTTCATGAGTTCCCACCTTGTACTCATGTTATCATGGTCCCCCCTTGGACCTTTACTGTATGGCAACACCATCGAGTCATCCTTGTTTAGAGGATCCAAGTTGAGTCATCATCGCCTTCATGGAGTCTATCCCAAGTCCCTTTGTACCCCACTATAGCCCTCCATCCTTCATTGCTTGGTCTCTCTCTGTCGCCATTATGACCTTCGGTCCCATGTCCCCTATCCATTATGATATTGTGTCGGTTAGCGCCATGTCATTCATGCCCTTTATGCTCTAACGAGGAAATCGTCCATTCGCTACTCGGTCCTTCCCATTTCACTATCTCATCATTAGTGTCGGTCACATTCGTCGCTCTACTCTTTTCTCTCGTGCCTTAGTTGAGGGTCTCTCATTGCCTCACCTATGGCGGACCTCCTACTGTCGACATCAGCTCATTCATTCCAGAAGCCAGGTCTAGAGGGCGGTGTACCTTGGTTCCAGCTTCCACTCTTGTTCGGTGCCTCGGATCAGGCAAAGGGATCTCTCATTTCCCTTTGACTTGATTTTTTCTCCACTCCAGCTCCTTTCAGCATGACCGAGATCAGTATACTTGATGGTTTAGTGATACAGCAGCAGCTCTTGATGATTCCTGAGTGTGTGTGAGATGTCTCAACCCTCATGAGGGGGTGGCCCTACAGGTAGCCCCCCACATGCCCGGATGACCTCCTCCTTGCAACCTTCGATGCAGCTCCAGATATTTGATGATGTTGGCCTTAGCCACTTGTAGCGCCTCTTTGATTTGCATGTATCAGTCAGATTTTGTGAGCCCTTCCCCATTCACAAGGGGCATTTGGGTTGTATTTATATCTCATGTACTCAGATATTCTTGTACAAGTCCTGGCTGTTATCCCAGGCACAGCCTGTATGTGGGATTCCTCATTGTATTTTTTATCTGGCTCCTGATTATGCCAGCTGTACTTTATGGTTCGGTCCCTTGTTCACGGGCACACTATTCTTTTGTACTTTGTCTCGGCGGGCATAGGTATGCACTCCCAGCGCCTTCAGCATAGGTACCCTCTCATAAAAAGAGACTTGTTGCACCTGCGAGTCTCGTCTCCTCAGGGTCTAGTCCTTCAACACACTCTCTACCTTGCATTTCTCTCTCTAACTTCCCTTTTGTTGTCTAGTGATTGAGTTCTTACAACGTACTTCGGTCATACGATTTGCTCCTAACACTCGCACGCTAGGGGGCAATCTGTTACACCATTTTTTGGTCATCTAACCTATTATCATTAGATGGACCCAAGTACACCATGTAAGACCAATTTTACCCTAAGTAAAATTTCTTTCAATATGTAAAATAACTTAATAAACCACATTTATTAGGTTGTTTATGGTCTAAACAGGAAACCCCAAAAGGAAATATTAAACAAACCTATTTTGTTTAATTTTCCTCATGGAATAATTAATTAAACCATAATTTAATGATTATTCCCAGTCATGTTTAACCCAAAAACAAAGAAATTAATTATATAAACCTTTATTTATCTTATTATTTTCTAGGAATAATTATTTAAATCTTATTTAGATAGTATTCCTTGTTAAATATGACCAAATCACCCACAAATAATTAAATAAATCATTATTTATTTGATTATCTTTCAACCACTTCCTTAAATAATTAAATAAATCATTATTTATTTGATGATCTTCTAACCACTTCCTTAAAAAGATAAATAAATCATTTATTTATTTATTTTTGACTAATCAAGGGATTTGACCCAAGTCAAATACCTTTTCCCTCCAACAAATATAATAAAATATTCCATAAAAGGTGGATCTAGACTTGGTTAACATTATTTTAATCGTGCACCAAGATCTAGAATGACCCAATATTTTGTTATAAATAGGAGGGTTTTTCCCATCATTCTTCACCTTTTGTTGCCTATTAGATCACTCTGGATCCATACACTTGGTCCCATTTTTCCATCATTTGCTGTGTGAGCTCCCATTGAGCTCTATTCTTTGCATTGGGTTTTCTACACCAACAAGAGAGAGAAATCTTAGATCTGAAGTGCTGAGGACTTCCAAGAACCCATCCCACTGAGGAGAATTGGATACGCCTTCTTGTTTTCCTCCCATGTGCCCAATTAATACAAAAATTCTTTCAAAAATTGTTCTTGTCTTGTCTATTGGTATATGGAGCAAACCCTTGTTTTTACTGCTTAATGTCTTTCCATGCATAGATCTGGTTTTTTGCAGCTCTTTTCTTGTTCAACTAACAGCAGATCTAAAGATATTAGCAGCCACTTTTGTTGTTAGGGCTATTAGTTATGCGTAGCTAAAGTGGTCCTTTTTCGTACACTTCGACAAAGGATTCATACTAACATTAATAACTATACTTGCATGAATATCCATGCTTTTATACTTCCCCACTGTGGTCAATGTTGATGTATGGCCTTGGCCCATTGATCTTACAATTAAATCACTATTAATATTCAATTTTCTGTACTTCAACCCAATAAAATAAGGAAAACAGAAAATGAAGTCTTGATTTTTCTTTCCAGTGCTCCTACATAATACAAATACTCTTAAAAACCAATTAATATATAAATTGTCATCATTCATGCTAAAATCAGTTTGAATTTTTTTAATGAATATGCTTACAATTAATAGATTACATTGCTCACAGAATAAGAGATAATTTAGAACTATGATTTCACAATAATAAATTATCGGGCTCCCACAGGGCGATGAACTTGGTCGAATGTGACCCTTCTGCAGCAGCTCCCGAATCTGCCTCTTGATTTCATCGTTCTCCAGAATAGAGCGCTGATAGATCGGTCCGTTGGGTAGCGGTGCACCTGGGGTCAGATCAATTGGGTGCTTGACCTGACAGTGTAGAGGAAACCCTATGGGTGTGGTGAAAATTTCCCCATACTCCTCCACAACCTTATCCATTTGTTGTTGTCGTGCAGAGGAGCCTTGTCTGGAGGTCATGGCCACAGTCTTCTTCTTGCCCTGGGGGCGGATCACCAGGAAAATGAATTTCCTGGTTTGGGAAATGAGCTTACTGCATTGTTTTTCAATAACCAAAGAGATAGTGGTAGGAGGTGGTACCTATGGTATCCTGTACAACTTATTTCCAAAGTAACAATAACAACATGAGGCCGAGACTCATACACCGCATGACGCTTCCACAAGTATGGTTGTCCTAATAATACATCAGAAACATCAATAGGAGCAACGTCACATAATACCTCATCCGTGAAGGGCTTGATGTTATAGGGAAGGCGACACTGCTGGCTGACGCGGAGATCTCGTCCTTGGTGAAGCCACCTGATGGTGTATGGATGTGGGTGAGCTATGGTCGGCAAGCCCAACCGCTTCACAGCATCTACCGAAATGAGGTTATTTTGGCTCCCATTGTCGACAATGAACTGTAGCGGGGAGCCCTTTACCCACATCGAGGAGTGGAAGAGACGTTCCTCCTCCTCCAGATCTTCTAGTTCCTCATTCTAGATCTTTGTAGTGGCAACAGTGGCATTGGGCTCCGCATCAATAATTTATTTCCCTTTGTCATTCCCCTTGTCAGGTTCTAATTCAGAGTCGGAGCATGCATCTGACTCAGAAGCTCGCATCTCGGCCACCAATGACTGCTTGGCCTGACACTCACTTGTGTTGTGAGTGGAGCTCTTATGGAACTCACACCACTTTCCCATGTCCTTCTTTGGCTTTGCTGTGTTGTTCTTTGCTTGTGGCTTCAACAGGTTGTCTTGAGTCACCATGCCTTGGCTTTGTCCTTTGTTCTGTGGTTTGGGAGCACCTTTCCCTTGCTTTTGATTTGCAGATCCAAAGTCTCGCTTCTTCGTTTTTAATTTCTGCTCAATCTTGGCAGCATACCAGCATGCCGTACCAAGTGAGGAGATGTCAAGGAAATCCATTTACTCCTAAATGTATCTATGCAGACAACTGCGATACTTTAGCACCAGATTTTTCTCTGAATCTTCAATACCCAACTTGGTGCACAGGGTATGGAACAGATTCATCAGCTCATGCACATCTTGATCCCTTTGTTGCCGCAGTGTGGTCCATTGTATGTACTTGTCCTCATAACTCCCCACAGGATAGTATTGTTCCTTAACGGCATCTCGGAAAGAATTCCAAGTGGGTATGGCCAAGAACAGAGAGGGTTCTGTCACGTCCTTTTTCTCACAGTGGGTTTCCCACCAGTCCTTGACATGGGGGGCAGCTTTGAGGAGTGAAAAAATAATCTTCTCCCTATCGGAAAAGTCATGAACCGAGAAATATCCTTCTAATAGATTCAACCATCTATCTACGACATCTGCATCTATTTGACCCTCAAATATGGGAATGTCAAAATTTACTTGTACCTTAAAAGGAGTCGCACCTCCAAATGGCTGCTGGATGTAGATGCGCCGCCGGTGGGCAGTCGTTGAAGGATCTGGGAAAAGTTATCCATTATCGTGTTCCTTTTTTTTTCAAGGGTCTCCTCAAGAAATATTTTGATAGGATCTCTTGCTCCCTCATCTTTATTTTCGTCCCCCATGGGCGTCCATCGGGGTTTGCGAGGCTGATCTTGCAAAGGTTCCACCAGATCAAGCCCTAACTCCTTATACCCCGACCTCATTGGGGACATGCACAGAAGGATTGAGAAAAAGCAGAACACTCTGATACCACTGATCCGGATTTATGCAGGAATGCAACAAAATAAACACATAACCATAAATACAGAGATGCAACAGAAATAACAATTCATTTTATTAATATCAAATAACTGAAATTTGCTTACATACATAATGGAAATAAAACTAGCTAGGGCACTGGTAGCTATCTCTGAGGAGAGATGTGGAGGCTACAGGCCTCTGAACTGAGTTAAAATGAGGCTCAAGGGCCTATTTATTATTGAGAAACAATGAAGAACCCTAAACACCCAAAAACCTAACCCTAGGAGATGAAGCGCCAAAAATATGGGCCCCGTTTGGGTAAATTGGTGTTTCAACTTCCCAGGGACGTAACTTTGGCATCGTTTGATGCACATGATACATCATTAGAAACATCTATCCAAGGACTACAACTTTCGCCACGAATATCATTTCAAAACGAAATGATATTTGCTGGAGGCGCGATGCCCAAAAAACATCGTTTAGGGCCTCAAAACGGCTCCGGAAGTTCAGGACCCAAAAAACTGCTAAAAATAGTAAGTTGTGCCGAAAATGAAAAACTGAAAGAGACAATGGTGGGGCCCCAAGTGGAATAGGCAGGTGGCCACCAATATCCACCTGGATCATTGAATGAGCCAAAAAAGTAACTTTCCTTACTTTTTGAGTACAACCTTGCAATTGCGAAGAGGACTAGTTTTGCAAAATTATTGGTAAGTGGAAATTAAATGGTGTAAGAACGTTTTTGAAAAAATTTCAAACGTCAAAATTAAGTCTTCTATCCTTCCTGGCACCTCACGGAAAATGAGAATCCGCAAATTCTAGTCGTCAAATATGTGCAAAATGCCTTATGACGGGCAAAATGGAGGACTGGTCCTATGCTGCTACATGAGTTAGGGTTTCATGTGGCAACAGGGAACCTTGTAAAGTTTTTCAAGGATAGGAAAGGATAATATTGTCAGTTAATCATCACATAAAACTTCATCAACATTTGACAATTGTGTCCTAATTGAAACAATAAGACTACCCAACTATTTCATTATTTAATTTTGATTGTGTAATACAAAAAAATATCCTAGATAACTTAAATAATGTAAGCACTTTTGCAAAAATTTAGTGGAGATAACCTTCAATTACATTTATTTTGAAGTTCCACTTGCATTTTAAGCCATTTTAATTAGTCTTTCATGGCTATTCTAGTAAAAATTTCAACCTCTTGTAGAAATTTGTTTGTCACTTGTATTAGAAATGCAAAAATCAAATGTAAATAAAAATGATTTGAAATGATAAAAATCAAATGCGAGCTACATAAAAATGATTTTTTAAAAAGCTATGTTAACGTCTGATATCACGAGCGCATTCGCCCTCAGCTCTTGCAGAACAGCATTTGCCCTCAGCTCTTGCAGAACAACATTCGCCCTCAGAATTCGCCCTCAACTCTTGTAGAACAGCATTCGCCCTCAGCTCTTGCAAAATGGTAAGTTCTTACTGTAGGCCCTTCCTCCTATAGCAGGGTTGACCCTATTTGGGTTTTTTTGGAGCCTCTGAGAATACAAAGGTTGTGATTGATTACGAGGAACTGCCTATATTTTTGGAACTTCTTACCTCTGGGAATGATAATGTTCGAGAACAGGTAGCACGTTCATTTTAGAGGCATAAAATTATTCTTCCCAACTATCTTTATACGTCTGTAATTTTGGAATTTGATTTTAAAAAACTACTACCCAACTTTGAGTTCAACTGGTGTTCGTGTAAGGCTGTTTGGGCTTTGGAAAATATTGTTGGAGACTCTGCAACATTTAGGGATCTTGCCCTCAGTCATGGAGCTTTGAGGCAGGTGCTTTCCCAGTTGAATGATATTGCTAGAATTTCAATGATAAGAAATGCTACATGGGCTCTGTCAAATTTTTGTTGTGGTAAACCCCAACCACTATTCGAATAGGTAAGTAGAATACATTTTCTGCCTCTTCTTCTTAGTTCGCAGATACTGTGGATTTTTTTTATAGATCTTGGTGCTTGGTAGATTTGGACGTAATACAGACCTAGGCGCTTGTTCATTACAATGACTCCGTCATCAGGTTTTAGAAAATGCTCAGAAATTTGGGTTTCACAAGGGGATTACCCTTGCTTGCAATTATCGATTATCAATCACATTCAAAAAAAGTCTTTCGTAGCATTGCTGAGCTCTTTGTAGGTGAATTTTCGAGGCAATTTCACAATATCTGAACTAAATTTGTATGTCCTTTTCAATACTCTGTGCTTGTAACAGAACCAGACAAACAATCTAGTGGCCAATGCAACAACAACAACACCTCCTGTTGCAATGCCTGCAATGCACCCTCTCTGCACGCATGAATGAATATGGCACCCTTTTTGTGAACAGGTACTCAATTTGAAGGTACTGGTTTCCATTAGGATCGTGGAATTCAACATCCAAAATAGTATCAAATTCCACTGCAATAGTATTCCCCGGCGAGAGAAACAGCTCATTGAGACCTATTGGACTCATCACCCCCAAATAGCCTCTAGGGCTACCTAGAGTGTGATCATCTGGAGCAATAACAAATGCTCATCCATCCCCAATTGAAACAAGAACAGGACCCACATTGGTTACAGAAAAGGAGAAACACGTTTTGAAAGAAGAATAAACTTTTGTATTAGGGTCCAAAAATCTAACTGGTCTATTGTACAATGCCCTACCTGCACTTCAAATTGGTACTCCCAACTTCATGCTAAGGCTCACTGTGCCATTCTTCAGATGAGCATCTTAACCTGAAGTTTGATTCCAAAAAACCCAAGTCCCCCGTTCTATGCCCATGACCTCTGTTACAACGAGTAGAGTTATGAGTGAAATACTTCACAATAGGAAGCAAAAGAAACATCGCAAAATTGGTCCGCTTTAGACTGATAATTTTATGTGCGAAAATTCAACTGCGGACAGTAAAAACATAATATCAAACACAACCAATCCACAATGGAATTTGAACATGAGGATTTATAACCACATAAAACCCTCTCTAGGTTAAAAGAATTCCAGAATGGCTTTAAGATTCTACTAATGAGTGCTTACAACACCATAGCAATTATTGTCACAATGAAATCTGCTGGAAGAAAAGCCCTTGTACAGTTTCTACATTTCCACAGTGGAAGCAAGAATCTTGCTATCTCTCATGATCTAGTTCTGTGGTAAAATCCTTTCCTATGGTTGTCTTGTTCTGCTAAACATGGATCTTTCTTAGCTTTGGCTCTCGTTCTCATTTAGGATCATGGCTATTTGATCTTGCTGTGGCTTTGACTATAAAAACTTGTTCAATAGGAAAATGTTGACTCTGCTATATATAGGAGCTTCAATGGGTGCTCTCAAACACTTTTTTGGGCAGCTTTGTTTTGTCTATGATTCAAGGAAGAACTATGTTGGCCTTGGTTTTTTAGTCCTTGGAACTTAGTTCTCTCATATTTTCCATCCTATCCCCAGTTTTCTACCAAGAAAGACATAACTTCACGATATCAAAATTGACTATTTTTGGCCATTTATCTTTAGTAATGGTACAACTTTAATTTGGTGCATTCATACAGTATCTGAAGATCACTCTCAAGCTGTTATTCAGTATTTTAGCATAACTACTACATTTAACTGCCATACTCTAATATTTATATCAACCATAAGCATTCTTAAGGTAGTTCCACGTTTGTGAAGCAGAAGGAATGCTTCTGACAGCTTCTTATCATAGTGGTACAATTCTGTTCGTAGTTTATCTTTTATAAACCTCCAATTTTCCAAACGTAGTAGAGACTACAGTTTGCATCTCAAATTTTGGACAAATCTGTTTAGTATTCTACAGAAAATGCATTAAGAATAAAAAAAGCCCACAATTTGTAAAAATTCCACAATTTTGTAAAAATCCCACATTTTATTAGAAATATAAACAATTTGTAAAAAGCCCACAATTTTGTAAAAAGCCCACAATTTGTAAAAAGCCCACAATTTTGTAAAAAGCCCACATTTTGTAAAAAGCTCACAATTTGTAAAATGCCCACTTTTATTTTCTTTTTGCTTATATATTGAGCTCCCATTGAGTTCAAAAAGTCTTGGGTTTTCTACGCCATTGAGAGAGATTTATTGTTTTCTTTATAGGATAATTTTCATCAATGGAAGAAAACATTGGAGCTGGAAAAAAAATTCAAAAGGGTGAAAGGGGTGATGGCAGAGTTTATTTCCCTTGTAAAAAATGTTGTATGAGAAATAATGTTAGAGTTTTAATAGCAATGTAGCAATAGTGCATTGTAGGAAGTATAGGCACATTGATGGTGGATCGAATGAATATCGTCCCGTGGTAATTAATTATTTATCTTCATTTTGATTATATCGTAAAATTTTATATTATTTTAATATTTTTTATATGTGCACTAATGTTTAATTATTAATGTTTGTAATTTTCATAAAGGCATAGTTGCCCCCCCAACTTTTTGCAGATGATCAAAAAGCTTCCACAGCTAAACAGTAGTATATTAGATGATGTTGCACCAGTACAAGAGAATATTGCAGCAAATATTAGTATTGGAAATGATGTTGTACAAGGTGAAGAACATGAAGCGAATGATGAAGGTAATTTTAATGATCCCATGGAGGTAGATCATGATGACAGTAATGAGACAGTTCACATTAATGATAGGACAAATCAAATGCTCCAGGACTTGTATGGTGAGTTAGATGATGATGGTGGAGATAGAAGTGACGGTATTTATGATGTACCTCTGATTGAAAGGTCAAGTGAACGACTTTTTGAACATTCAAATGCAACTCTTCTCTCTGCTACATTGTTGCTGGTGAACTTAAAGGTTATGAATAATTTGTTGAATAGATGTATGACACAACTCCTAAGGTATGCAATATGTATATATGATCACATATATGTAAATGTTGATTATTTTCCCTTTTTTTAGTTGTAATAAATGTGTAAAATAATAACTTATATATATATATATATCTCATAGTTATCAAAACCGGCCGGTCAGGAGGGCTGTAGGTTTGAACCGGCCTTGCAACCCGGTCAATAGCCTATTCTCACTTGTTTTGGCCGGTTAACCAGACCTAACCGGCCAGTTTATGCATAAACCGACCAGTTCTGTACTTAACCGTCCGGTTAGGTGCTCCTCCATGAGTTGCAAATTCCTCAATGTCTCCTCCATGAGCTGCAAATTCCTCTATTATACTAGCAACAAACTTGTCTAATAACTCATACTCAACACCTTATAGTAGCAACAATACACATGATGACTGATAAATACAAGGCTGGCTAGCATAAAATCCCTGGCAGCATGCAACTCATCAAGTGTACTTGATGACAATTTCTGTTCTCAAAATGATCAACAATGACCTTATTTCACACTCAGCTAGGAACTGTCAGACCCTCTCTCTCTGCTCACACATAGAAGCAACATAAATACAAAACCTTCCTTTCACACAACATACAAGAAATTTGATCATGGCATCAAGACTGATGCAAATGGTCTGACGCCACTCAAGGGACAACAACATACAACCTAATGAAAATGTGACTGGAAATAATAAATTGACCACTAGAAAATTCCCGCTTGGAAATGCACTAAACTGGCTACTGAGTTTTCTGGGTTTTAATGAATCTTTTCAGTGATAAATTTCGTCAAACACATTGTGAGCAGACTGCTAAAGTTGTAATGCTCTCTCAACTTGTTACAAATATCACTAATAGTGGGTTTCATAAACCAATTCAATACCTCTAAGTGTTGTAGATGTTTTTCTAGAAATTTATTGCCAAGAAAACATAGATAATGAAGAATACAAGATCTTCAAAATGTTGGTATGATATATATATATATATATAGATACTGAACCCAGAATTGTCTTTAAGGCTGATACAATGAATTGACAACAGATCTGAGCAGGGATAGATTGTATATTATAATATTAACTCAACAATAAAACACAGTGAATAATATAAGAGAAACCTGATACATTACTTCAACAAGTTTGCTTATGTATTTTTCGATGATATGTATTGCATTTGGTGCCATTTTGATATATTCACCTTTTCATGGTATATAAATGAGCAAACTTTTCATATTTTGTCTCTATTGGCTTGGAATCATGGTTGCAAAACTTAAAAATAGTTTTTTTTTATTATTAAAAAATAATTATTTAATGTATTTTTTTTAAAACCGGTTCATTGAGATCTGACCGCTACCAGTTAGACCGGTTCATTAGCTCCACTGGTTCGGTCACCGGTTCCAGTTTTAATAACTATGATATATATATATATATATATATATATATATATATATGATTAATAATCTTTACAAGACACTACTTTTTGTTTATGTTGTAGATTGTTGGGTGAATATTTGTTACCATCGCCAAATACTTTACCTCGAACATATCGAGATCTACGTGCTATTATGAAACACTTTGGAATGGAATATAACACAATAGATGCATGTCCTAAAGATCATATTATATATTATGGAGAACATGCATTGAAAACAGAATGTCCGAAATGTGGTACCAGTAGATATCGAACAGATCAACTAACCAAAAAGGTGCCTCAAAAGGTTCTTTGTCATATTCCCATAATTCCACATTTGCAGCAAATGTTCAGATGTAACAGCATAGCACAGTTTATGGATTACCATTCAAATAATAGAAGTGGAGATGGTGTTCTTCGAATGCCTGCAGATGGTTTTGCATTTAGAGAAATCGAGGAAAAATATGTAGATTTCAAAAATGAACCTCGTAATGTCAGGCTTTCATTGGCAGCTGATGGTGTTAATCCATTCGGAGAGCTTAGATCTACTTACTCAGTGTGGCCTATTTTCGTTATCAACAATAACATTCCTCCTTGGATGTCAATAAAGAGGGAGCACATAATGTTGACTATGATTATTCCAGGTATTTGATACATTATTTTTTTGAATGTAACATTTTCATTTCTCTCGTTGTTTGCATAAATATATATTTTATTTATTTACTTAATTATATATACATATATCATGGTAGTAATTATTATGTACCGTAATTTTGAACAATTAGGTAAGTACCAGGTCAAAGATATGAATGTATATATTGAGCCTCTTATCGATGAGCTAATACAGTTATGGCATGGCATCACTATGTATGACATCACTAAACAAATCAAGTAGAAGAGATTTCAATGTCGTGGAATGCTTGTATGGACAATTCATGATGCCCCAGGACTAACACATGTTTGTGGTATGTAATATTTCATTGCACTTTAATATAATACATAATTATCTAAATTAGATATACCATATTGCATGTTTTAAAAATGATCTCATAGTATAATTGTTATTGATCCATCTATTGTAGGTCTTCAAACAAAGGGTAGATTTGCATGTCCAGTTTGTGGCCCTAAGATGAAGTATCGTCATTGGCCAGACTTAAGAAAGATGGTGTTTGATAGGTTTGTACTTCTCCACTAGGAACATGACCATTAGTACTCTTTAGAAAAACATATTTTAAATGATAAGAAAGCCAAATTAAATACAGAAAATGACACCCACTCGATTGTGGATGTTGGTCATAGCAATTAATATCGTCGGCCATTTGATACTCATAATTTGTGTGTGTGTGTATATATATATATATATATATATATAATTTGTTTATGTAATGTTTGGAATTTTTGTTTTAACTAATGAATTTATTTTATTGTATTTTATAATTAATATTGTTCTGATTTATTTTATTCTTTGATATTAAGGTCATCGTCGTCATGAACGTACTAGTATTGTACTTCCACCTGGAATTAAATGTTATCCTTCTCAATTCGTGAGGTTGCCCTACTATGAGGACCTAAAAATAGCTCATTTGTTTGATACAATGCATGTCGGGAAGAATGTGATAGAAATGTTATGGCGAACCATAGATGGTGCACATGATAGAGATAAAATTGACAAAATTTGTGTTGACATTGAGAAATCGAATCATGCAATGAAAAGTGTGATCGATAGATCAAATAACAATGGAGGTCGAAATTATAATAATATTCCATGGTTATTAACAGAACAACAAAGCAATGATGTAAAAGAGGTGGTAGAGGTGGATTAGAAATTGAAATTACCAACATGTTTGGCTAAAGCATAATGTCTTGTGAAAGGTGACCGGTGGGGTGAAAACACATGATTGTATACCTTTGTTAAGGTAATTTTAGTATCGTTTTTATGTTACCTTATAAATACATATTTTCATTTTCTTTTTTGTTTATTTGAAA
The DNA here is from genome assembly GCA_034641835.2 of Pinus albicaulis. NCBI lineage: Eukaryota > Viridiplantae > Streptophyta > Pinopsida > Pinales > Pinaceae > Pinus > Pinus albicaulis. Next base: position 399,772,505 of record CM076579.1, on the reverse strand, counting down.
CTAGACAGATTCATTTTTAGTATTCATAGTATGTTCTACACCATATCTTTCTCTCCCAAAGCGACTTAACTGACAATGTCAAACAAGTTATATATGGTCTTAGTAAATACATGAGGTAAGTAGTTTTGATTCTCATAAAATCTAATTCACTACAATTTCTTTTATATGATAAAATGATGTATTCATTGCCATAATGAAATATATTATGTTCAGTGAAATAACCTTAGTAATGATTTGTAGATGGTTTTCATTGAAAGAAATCCATCAAGATGAAATAAAGTATTGGAAGAGAGAAATTCCTCGGCTAATGTGTGAAATGCAAAAGTATCTACCTCCAACATTTTTCAATGCACAAGAAAACTACTTGATACACCAAGTTGAGGAGATTGAAATGTGTGGACCAATACACACAAGGTCAATGTGGATGGTTGAGAGGCACTTGAAATCCTTGAAGGCTTTGGTTAGACAAAGAGAATCACCTGAGGGTTCTATGGTGGAGGGATATGTGGTATATCAATCCATGGTGTATATTAGTCATTATCTTCCTAAATTGGCTGCGCCAGCCATGAAGGCGGTGGATTGCATTTGGGATGTGAACTCCATCAAAAAATTTGAAGTGGAGCACCTGTTGGGAAAAGGTAGAATGAAGAAAGTGAGAGGTAAAATATTTATTATGTATAATACATATAATGTTTCATTTGTTTACATCATGTATATGATCATTATATTCATTTAGGTCTTATTCTTTCATAGTTTATTAATTAATATAATTTACCATGGTTATAAGTAATATTTATTAATATTGGTGAATTATTGTTTTTTTATTCAGGTGCTCAAGATTATGGGGCACTACTTTTATACATTGCAAACAATCTTGAGTGGATGAGTGAATGGATTGAAACATGTAAAGCATGTAACGATGGTAGGTTATAATTGCAACTACTATCTGAATTGATTAGAGAAGCGTATCGTAGTGGAGATAGGAATGTTACGGACAGGGAAATCGATTTAGCATATGGTTTGAAAGATAGAAAGGTAAGCAATTAATTCACCTATTTTATTCATTACTTATATTATACTATATTTATAATGTGACAAGAAGTTTGATTTTTCAGTTAATTTTCATGCTCTGTAAATTATATATTTAATTATTAATTGAGAATGCATCATTTTTATGTTTGGCATATTGCAGTTGAAGCACCACAAGGCTATGTGGTGCAATGGTCGTCAATTTCGCGTTAAACAGTTGGATGATAACAGGAAAACTTTTGATAGTGGGATAACTACAATATTCCAAGTCACTAATATTTCCTCCAAGAGTGACAGACATCCTCAAGAATATGAAAATAGATATTATGGGTTCTTAGATGATATAGTTGAGTGTGACTTTAATTCCTTCAAAATATTGTTGTTCGACGTCAAATGGTATAGGCTACGAATGAATGTATGTGATGATGACAGAACACTTATTCGACATGATAATGGATTTCCAATGGTTAAAACATCGCAGTTTGAAGCAGGAAAAGATCACTATGTTTTTCCAAGCCAATGCGAACAAGTCTTTTACTCAGAGGTTCCAGGTGAGAATGAATGGTCATTTTCTATTAGATATGATCCAAGAGGAAGGCCAGTAGAGTATACTATAGAGGAAGAAGATGATATTGATCAAGAAGAAGATGATGCAGTGGCAGATGAGTAGGAAGATGCATTGACATACGAAGAAGATATCTTAGAAGATGAACCAGGCATAGGAGATGAGGCAACAATTATTGATGATGATGCCGATGAGGATATTATTGAAAATGACATAATTGATGATGATGATGACATGGTCGATCATTTCAACACCATTTCTGAATCAGATGTTGATATAGATGTCAATCAGTTGGATGAAGATCAAGAAGATATAGAAGAAGAATATTGATACAGATGTTATGTTCGAGTATGAGCTAGTATGTTATAACTTTATATTTTAATATGTAGGAATTATTGTATTTAAATAATTTACTAATTATGTGGGTTTGTTGCATGTTGTTTATTATTTCAAACCAATAAATAATGGCCTTACTATTTTTTATTATTTTGCAGGATTCATTTGATTCTATGGTCAGGTCTCTGAAAAAACCAATTAAACACTTAAATAGTCAAGATCTGGTAGACATGCTTTACCCTCACCATAAATTGCTGAAAAACCGGCCTTTAGTTTAGCTTGTTGTGTTGAAGACGAGGGTGGATTTGCATGATCAGTTGAATGAAAATGAATCAGATATTCGGGATGTTTTTGAGGGCAGATCCATAAGCCCCATAGATGAATATCCCATTGCTGCAGAATTTATGTCTGCGTTGAAGCACATGTATAGTGTTGTATCGGAATACAAATTAGAGGACAACTATACCAATTCTAAATAAACTAAATCCGGTTCTAGTGCTCTTGAACTTACCGAATTAAATCCAAAAGAAGTATTTACAATCTCTAATGGGAATGGGTATGGCAGTTCCAATATTGGATTGGATGTCCAAAGCTCTGCAATAGGCACTAGACCTGATTGTAATGAACCCCAACTAATTCAATGTGATGAAAATATGGAATTTGATGATGATCAGGAAAACAAGCCAGAGCATTTTTGCAATATTGAAGAAACTGAAGAGGTTTCCTGTGATTGATTGAATCAACTCAGCCATAAGACATCTACTGCAGGCTAGTTTGTATAAGGAGAATCAGTTTTGCTTTCCCATGATGATGGATGCCTCTCTTTTCACAATATAGAAAATTCAGAGGTGTGGAGGTTTTAATTATTGTACTTAATTTTGGGGTTTATGGGTGTTATAATTTATACATTTTGGGATTTTCTATTAGAAATAGGGAAAAGCCTAAAGGTTAGATTATTCTCATGGTTTAAATTTCTATATTTTAAATAAAATTCACCAATTTCTATTTAAAAAAATGATTTGCCTAAATATTTGATGTAGTTTAAATAGGGTGTAGCTCATTTCAAAAACAGTTGAAATTTTCTAGAAACTATGATTGGGATTTCAAGAATATTTATGCACTCTTTAAATTTTCCCTTAACATAAAGGGCAGTTGATGTATGAGTAATACTCAGTATTGTTTTTTTCCAATCTCAAGGAGAAGGTTGAATATAAAGCTCCATATGGGCTTACCCCAAACATGTGGGGTGATTGCTGGTTGATCAGAGCAGCTGGTTCAGATGGTTGCTCTGGTAAATATGTTGTGGCAGCATTTGCAGGTTGTACATTGGACTCAGGTTTTTGTTCATGGGAATTTTATAATAAAGAAATTATGGCATTTCATACTGAATCAGAGGCCTTCACTTCAACGTCTAGTACCATCTCTCCAGTTTTGGCAGAGAGGGATGTCTCGGGGAGAAATTTTGGCTTTGCAAATGTTGTGCCAGAGAATCAATATTGGTGGTACAGGCCATGTGGGCCTCTTATGGTATCTATTGCCAATGCCCAAAAGACAGTTAATATTTATGATATTTGTGATGGAGATCCTGTGATTTCAATGTGTTTGTTTTGAAAGTTTAGGTTTCATAGTAAATCATCAATGGGCTTTGAAATAAGGCTGCACATTGAAATCTTGGATACATGTTTCATGCCAAAATTAGTTGTATCTTCCATAAATACACAATCTTGGACCACTCTATATAAATATGCTTCTTAGAAAATATTACATCTCCCTCATTATACAGGTGGTGTTCTTACATGCATAGCAAAGGCATTGTTTTGGCAATCATTTTATAAGTCACTAGATATTGTGGGTACAAGGATCTAAGGTCTCCACATGAAATTGTGTTGCCCGGAGACTCACTCTGCCTGTCCTTAAATTTGTAAACATAGTAGTATGCCAATGCTTCTTTCATTTTGTATGCATAAGACGATTTTTTGTCAAAGTCCATAATTGTTTTTAAGTTTTATCCATCCCAGTTTTGTTGTGAATGCACAGGTTTTTGGCTCAACACAGATCTGTTATATCTTTGTAATTTTCCTTTACTAACTATTTGAAATTTCTAGTTATATTTAGAGGTGTCTTTTAAGCGATGAGGGGAATTACTTGGATTTAATGCTGCCCACTCTCAATAGAGGCTTACAATAAACTATGACACATTGTGATGTATTTCAGTGGTACTTGGGGTAGCAACAAAATCAGTTTCATGCTTCAATAGATTTATTCTTCTTGGAAAGCTTTCAGCTGAAAAAAAAAGGGAATGAAACACACAACTAGTCCCCTTCCTTTTATTGGACCACTTGCTTTCTTTTTATGAGAGCATCTACAGGCTAAATTTACTAGAAGTGGTCAAAAGTGAGTTTGGTTAGTTGGAAAAGTCCAACTATTCTTAGCCCTCAACAATGTTTAAATACTTCATAGGCATGTTAACCCCTCCTAGACTGTGTTGCGTAAGTGGGTTTTGTAGAATTTTATGCACTTAGGGTTAGACTCAAATTTTGAAATTTGATGTAATTAGGATTATATTTAAGTGCTGGCCAAATTGGTAAAATTGATACTCAGCCATAGCTAAAAGGCAGTAATATGCAGTGGATTCATTCTATGAAATGATTCAATTTGGCATGTGAATCTCACATCTAAGGGCCATTAAAATCCCATGGATGGAGACTGATCAGGATTCAACATTGCTGTTACTATTAGTGGAGTTGAGTATGGCACAAGTATAATAAAAATACTGGCAACAATAGTAACATCATAGATTCAGAATCTTAATCTCTATATTAAATGTGCATAGAATGTAACTTGATTTCAGTAAAATATCTAACAGGTTTGTTCTAAATCGGACCTGAAATGCTCACTTGTAAAGATGTTTGAGGCTTGAGGTTGTATGACACTGCAACAATTGACTTGTTGAGTACATGATGACATTAGGTCATTGTGAAACTGAATATATGCTACTTCGGTATGAATGGACAAATAGGTGAAGAAATTGAGCGCTAAAGATGAGAAGGAATTGATGGAGGCCGAATTTCAAGAAGATCGAATGCAGGCAGATGTTGCAGACTCAGTCAAAGCACAAAAGAAAAGGCATGAACAGGAAGTTCTGGGCATCCAGAGTTCATAAATGTTAAGCATTTAGGTCTTTGGTTATCTTTTATCTGTAGATGTTGATCAGTTTTTTGTTTTTAAGTTTTTTTGCAGTGTGGTTCTTTGTAAACCTATTGTTTGCCACATTTCTTTACTTGTCAGGCTTATCATTTAATCTCCAAATAAAGCCCTGTAATCTGTAACACTATATGGGCATGCAGCTCACTTGTTAAAATATAGTTGATACAATATGTTGTACATGAAGCCTGGAATTGTGTACATTCCTGGAATATATTAATTTGCAGACATGCTTAAAAGAGAGGTAGGGTTTGATAAAATAAAAAACCCTGAACATGAAGAAAAAAACAGAGGCAATTATTTTATACAGATAGAACCAAGACACTATCTCCTCATTAATAACAAAACCTCAGTGCAAAAATCATATGTACAAATTCTAGAAGTCGAAAGTTGAAAATTTCTGAAATGGAACTAGGCCCTTTTCAAAAGAATAAATTTAGTAAAAACAAGGGTGAAGAAAGTTATCTTATCAAAATTTCCACATACCGTGTTAGCAAGGAATGACTCCGAGTCCTGAGCAGTGAGATTGAGGAATTTCTCTTTTGTTGCAGGTTGCATTTCTCTTCTCCAACACGATGAAAAGAAAATTCTTAGCTCTGGAGTCTGAAGCCCGAGTCACAACCTGGAAGTTGGTAAGGAAAATTATCAGGGTTGTTGCCAGTTGGTTTGGAGTTCGCAGCCTCATTAATTTTCTTTAATGCATTTCCTTCAATGCTGCAGTTGTCACTGGCCAGCAACCTTTACAATAAAATTTATTAGACCCGTCACGCTACGAGGAAAATTTGACGTGATCATTGATCATTGATTTCTTATTGTGATAACAAATATTGGAGATTTATTGTCATGTTTTAAAGTTTCATTTTTTTTTAAAGATTGAAACCGTCGCCAGTATTTCGACGCTTTGTAAGCGTCGCTCTTCTGACGTTTTGAACGATTTCCATTTTCATCGGTCTTGTGACGTCCATCGATATTGCGACAGTTCTTCCTGGCGTCGGTATTGCAACGCTTTTGGAAAGCATCGGTATTATGATGCTTCTGGAAAGCATCTGTCTTGTGACACTTTTGCAATGCATCGATCCTGTGACACTTTTGTATGGCATCAGAATTGCGATAGTATAGAAATGTCGGAAGAGCGACATCATAAAGACATCAAAAGAGCGACGTTCAAAACGTCGGACCACATTTCGTCGGTATTGCGACACCTCTGGAAAGCGTCAATCTTGTGACACTTTTGCAATACATCAGTCTTGTGACACTTTTGTATGGTGTTGGAATTGCGACAGTTTAGACACGTCGGAAGAGCGACAGTATAAAGACGTTGGAAGAGCGACGTTCAAAATGTCGAACCACATTTCGTCGGAATGGCCACTTTACAAATGTCGGAAGAGCGACGTTGAAAATGTCGGACCACATTTCGTCGAAATGGCGACACTTTACAAAATTCAGAAGAGTGATGGTTTGGGAAACGTCGGAAGAGCGACGCTTGTTTGGAAGCGACGAAAAAAGTGTCGGTATTGCGACACTTTGTCAAGGCGTCGGAATTGCGACGTTATGGTGAACCATGTTTTGTCTATCCTTGAACTGTCACTCTTGCGACAACTATGTGTCAAAATAGCGACGAAGTTGCCATCGGAAATTGGGCCAAATTTTCTAGTGTATGGACTCTGCAAGAGGATTGCCTTTTTTTTGTTGCAATTAAAGTTGCATTTTGTTCATCAAGCAATACAAACTCTTATCAAATTGCAAGGTGTAATTCCAATCTAACTAAGATGGGGCAAACAACATGCCATGAAAATCCAATTCAAAATTTCTTGTTAGGGTTTAAGTAGTTTACAGTTCTTGTTCCTGACATTAGTTTTTGAAATATCAATTTGCTAAATTTTTTTAACCCAATTTTCTCTTGATTTTATGGAAATTGGGTGTTTAGATCTAGAAAATTTAATCTCTATTATTTTGGCTTCTCTTAGTATGAATATAATTTTAATATGTAAAACTCATTACAGTAAGTAATCAAGTGTTCACCAGAGAAGCAATACCCAGTTTCAATACTCATGCTCTCCTCCTTAGTATGGTAGTTCACTCAAGTCCTCCGCCTCCTGCATACATCCTGACCTTTGAATCAATTAATTGTGAGACTATCATGCTGGGATACACCATGTTCAAACTCTTTTCCAGAAGAACATACAAATTCATCTCCATATGGGTAGAGAGGAAGAAATTGCAGGTTTAAGGTTTAGTCGTTGCAAATGGAATCACCGCACTTTTGACTATTTTTCAATCCTCCCAAATGCTATTGAGGAAGGAAAAGTAAGTATATTGTTGATCCATGGACACATGTTAAGCCTTTCATATAGTTGGAAGAAACCTACTATTTGAGAGGCTGAAGGTATACCTCTCCTATGCTTGGCGATCTCTATAATAATGACCCTATATGAGATTCAAATGATCATCTCTGGGGTCAATTATATACATTAACATAGTAGTCAAGCAAGGGTGTCGACTACCTCACATTATTTGGACTTCATATTTATGGATGAGAGTTTCTCATTTCAAAATCCATGGGTGGTAAAGGTGGAGGCCCTCTATGGGATCTCCATTTCACTATTTTTTGACAACACTGTCCTTCTATTTCATGAATCCAAAAACAAAAGTACATTTTGAGCTCATTCTGGGATGAACATGGTCTTCAAGTCCACCTTGCAAACACAAAAGCATGTAAGTTAGCTCTCCTTATTTTCAAGGATAGCAGGTAGAAATGGTGACATCCTAGTCTTTCCTTTGAATGCTATTATTTGGTTCATCTTTTAACTTGTTTTCGACATTTGTATCAATGTTGAATAGAGGATTGCAACATTAAAAACCTTGGAGAGACAATGTTTCCAACTTCAGTTTTAGGATATTCAGGCTAAGTTCTAGTTTCTTGAATTCTTTTCATAATACTTTGTTACACATGACTTTCATTTTCTTCTTGCAGAATTTCTAGAAATGAGTGGATATCTTGTGGACTGTTGTAAGCAAATTTAGTTCTATTACCATGCTCAAGAGAATTTAATTTTTGTCATTATTGGAGGACATAGATATATCATAAGAGATCGGTTCTGTGTTGTATCTTTTTATTAAGACTTGAATCAGTTAAACCCTCGGACCTACTGCAACCCTATATTAAGGCTTGGTTCTATTGAAGTTTCCATACTTTGGACCTCTTCATTGCAGTCTCAGGCCAGGGATATAGCTACGGTATTTTGACATATTTTATGCGGTGAACATCTAATAAAATCTCAGATTATCTCCTATTACTGATGCTTGGACAGAACTTTCGAATTAGCTATGTCACCTATTTACTTAAAACTAGCACATTTGGTGGATTTTTTTTTTTAAATATTTTTAACCAAGATTGAATGTTATGTACTACATATAGAAATATGGAGGGGAATGGAGCGTTCAGGTTGTACAATGTTTTACTTCAGTCTTATGATTTATTATGTTCTGTTGGAAACTAATTTGATTGTTGGTAGAGTTCTGTTGTAAATTAAGCATGCATTTCATCCCATTTGATTATTTTGTCATTTTTGAATCCTGAACTCATCAACCCTTTCTGTCAAACTGATAAACCATACATAAAAAAACTGATAACCCTTTCCTCATAAAACACTGATAACCCTTTCCTCATTGTATTGTTTGTATAATTCTGAATCGTTAAATTTTGTAGAGATTTATGGTTGGTTCTCGACCAGGGTTTAAGTCAATGTAACGGTTCTCTTTACCACAAACTAAATCTGTTGAGTTTTTTCATCTCATGGCCGTATTTATTAATGGGATTTTATTTTAAATTTTGACTGTTATTTAAACGGATTGTGCCCTTTCAAATGAAGTTTATGGCCATTAATGAAGCACCCTTTGTTTTTTCTAAGGTGTTCCACAGTCATTTAAATAGAGAGAATTTTCTATGATAATATATGCTTTTAAAGTGTGCTATTGCATGAAACCGAGCATGTTAACCTCAAACTGAAACTTCTTTTATTTTTCGATTGTGTGTTTGAAAATTATGTATGTTCGCATGCTACTGACTCCTGAGTGCCTTTCAGAAGGAATATCTAATGGGAACACAAACTGTCAGAGTTTTAGTTAATAGTAAATACTAAATAGACATTCTTATATTGAAAATAAATTGTAAACACCAGTAAAAAGATGTTGTATAGAAGCAGTAAGTTGGGAACTATGGAGAGGATTGAATCGCTGAAGAACTCATTTATGGAAATCACCTTTCGACATGTTTACAGAGAAATAAATACCGTTGCTGACAGCTTGTCGAAGAGAGGCCTAAATAGTAGTTTCGGTGTCATGCACTATCAGCTTCACAGGTCGTATGGGCAAGGGGCAGCTAGTGTTGTTAATTTTTCCTGAATAGGGTCTGTCTCTTATGGCCATTAACCTCACATACTATTTTCCTGTTCTTTTTGGGAAGCACTAGTACAACTCTCTTTTTTTCTTTTTTTTGCAGGCGTTTTGTGACTTTTTGGGTGGTGATGCTGACTACTTATCACGTCTTGGAACTATATATTGTTTTCTCTATTTTAAATAATTGTGTCCATATTTTTTTTCACAGTTTTCACAGTGATCTATTCCGGTTTTGTTTGGAACTTCCTAATCCCTCATGATACATCATTTGGCTTTGTAGCCTTGGATGTTCTGAAGTTTTTGTAATGATACTATAATGATGCACGCTACCTGTTTGAGCCACAATTTATTTTGGCAGAGCCTGGTTCCTTGGATAACATTGTTTCTAACCCTGTGACTAGTGCTGCTACTCCAGATTCAGAATGTAAAGAGTAAAAACAAACTCTTGGAGAACTAGAACTAGTTCTATTTCTTGGTCTAGAACTAGATCTGAGATGGTGATGCATTAAGTACAAATTTAGGGTTATAGAACTTGGAGAAAGAGTATACTTCAAACCTTCGCACAATACTTCGTTCTTCATGTATCTTCAAATAATAGGGTTTTACTTGGGCGAGGGCTACTTCTGTGTTATTGAAAAGGTGTCTCTAAAATTTGCATCATTATGTACCTTTTGACATTCATTTTAGCACAATGAATCAAGCCACAAAGAATCATATAAAGAGAGAGATATGTCATAGAACTCAACTACCACATAGGCATAATGCCACAAAGATTTCAAAACTTGTATGTCAGAGTGCACAAAAATTCAGCATACTATAATTCCATAAAAGATTCAGATGCCACCAAAGAAGTCATAGGTTTAGATCTATTGTGAATGCTTCTTGTGTTTTTCTATTGTAAACAATTCTCCCAATATTTTGAGATTAGATGCTTCAACAAATTTATTGTCATATGATCTTTGATACTTCAGATCACATGTCACATATATATGGTACTCTTCCAAATTATGTTCTGCTTCATTTTCTACCTTCATGATGCAGGGGCATTAGGCTCAAGAATTTCTTTGTACCTAAGTAGACATAGGGGGTCTCATGATTTTAATTTCTCATGTAATTATTAGTATTTTTGAATAAAAAGTGAGTAATTGTAAATGTTCTCTAACTGTAGAGAACATGAGAGAAATGATTAGTTAGAAATGTGAATAGATAGGAAGTTTCAGTTATTTTAGAGAATTAGGCGAAATTTAGGATTTTAGAGAATTTCAAGAGTCTGTCGAGCTGTAAAGGAACCTGAATCGATTCAGGTCCTCACTGTGTATAAATGTAAGCTTGAAAGATAGTGTAGGGGTTCAGAGTTCAAGAGCTGTGCAGAGTAGTAGGAGGAAAGAGAATCTATCAAGAGTATTGATTTGGCTTCCAATAACGTCTTTCAATGATGGCTACTACAGAGAAGATGATCTTCAAGTTTATTTGTTACAATAGCTAGCATTCATACATTAAGAATTACTTACATAGGTAAGTAATTCAAAAGTTGTGCAGAGTAGTAAAAGGAAAGAGAATCTATCAAGAGTATTGATTTGGCTTCCAATAACGTCTTTTACAAAGAATATGATCTTCAAGTCTATTTGTTACAATAGCTAGCATTCATACATTAAGAATTACTTACACATGTAAGAATTACTTACTTAGCTAGAATTACTTACATAGGTAAGAATGACATCTAGGAAGGGATATAACTGCAGGGAAGAAGCAAGAGGTTCCTTAGCTTCTCATATGCAAACAAACCATAAATACGTTCGTCCCAGGACTTAAGAATAAGGTCAATAAAGGAACCTTATTTGGCAAAAAACTTACATAGAATCTCGAAAATCTTCTCTAGCTCCCCGAATCAATCATGGTATTGTGGATAAACTATAACCCTATCCTTTTCCCTTGCTTTGTCTTATAGTTCTTGGATCCTTCTTGAAGCTTATCAATGAGTCTTTTACCCTGTTCTTGACCTGCAGCTTCTGAAAATTCAACCTGAAGATCAGGCCAGGACCAGGGAAGGTTATGTAATTTGAATTTATTATAAGAATGGATTCAGAATTTTGTATGCTTTGATTGACCAAAATTTGTGTGAATAGACTCTGTAATTTGGGGATTTTGACAATAGAAGAGTAAGTCGAGAGATTTTTCTCTCTGTGTTCAATAAAACTGTGGACTTATTGATATCTGTGTATGTTATTGAAAATCTCCCGAAGGACTCATTCCTTCGATTAGGAAACCTCTGTGTATGATTAGGAAGAATAAAATTTGTGTATTATTCTATGTCTGCCTTTGAATTTCATATTCTCTGCGAGTGAATCGAATGTGATTGCCCTGTATGGAAGTTTGCAGAAGGGAATAGTGGCTCTGTTGGGAGGGCGAAATCACGTCCTTGGTGTGTAATTTGAATGAATATACCCTATGTGAAAGAGTCGATTATGTTCCATGAGCATAGTAGGATATGCTCTGTCTATTCGAAGAATAGCGATAGAACCCCTGTCTATTGAAGCGATCACAGTTAGAGGCAATGGTGTTGTATTGCCGTTGGTGAGGCGATATTACTGAGACTCAACCACAGCATTAACACGAGGATTTAAGTTGAAGAATTGTATTAAAAATGCAGTGAGACCCGAGTTAACCACTGTTTAATTACCAAAGTAGGAGAAGTGGTTTCGAGAGGAAATACCACGGGTTTCGCGTGGCATCTGGGCCAAAGGTGGTTTTTTCCTTTAGCAACGCAATCCAACAATATTAATACACATCACCTCCTAAATACCACCCATATTGCGTTTTTCTGGAGCGCTAAAGTCCGGTGAGGAAAAAAACTCGATTTTGATGAAGTACGTCCGATTTTCCAGGCAGTAGATCCAATGGTAATCGCGCGGCAAGCTTCATGATAGATAAATTAAGGTATGAACCAACGGTTTCAATAATATTAATTATTTATTTAATTTGGAAAAGTTGGATAATGGATGCGTGGGCCCCATGGAATACAATATGTAATAGAATGTCGCGTTGTTAGAATTAATGGGTATTAACATTATAAGTCCGAAGTTCAGTGGTTATTAAAGGAGTTGGGCTATTGTGTTATTTTTAAGGCCAACAGGCACTAATAAAATTCAAGGGTAATGTCATAGTCAAGGGAGTAAAAAGAGGTTTGAACTTTGGGTTATTATCCTTTGATGCAATATTTCGAAAGGGGTTTTAAAACAATAGTTAAGTGTTTTAAGGAAAGGTGGAGCTTTAAGGGTTAATTGAATACAATTGCAAACATTCATTGTATGTGTTGTGTAAAGATTGGATATAAACTCAAAGGGGTTCAAACCATAAAGAGAAGTATTATGATATGCGAGGTTTTAACCCAAGGACGAATATTAATTTAAGCATTGATATATATATTATGTCCGCCAAACCTTGTATGGAGTGAAATTGTATACTGGGCATTGTCATGGTTATATGAAAAATGTGACTTTGAGCATATAATATATTGGGCGCTTATAAAGTTAATGTTGGGTTGAAAGGAAGCTTATAATCGGGTTTATGTGAAATTCAAACAGTTGAATTAAAAAGCGAAACAGGGTGTATTGTATGGTTTAATAACCATAGGCTTAAAAGGATATGAGCCTCCATAGTGTTAATGGTTGCCTAGATTTAAAATTATTTGGGCTAAATGTGAAGTGCATTTCTTTTATATGCACAAAGACAAGAAATTATGGGTTGAGCAGGTAGCCCGGGCATCACTTCATTTGCCCATAAAATATTTATCCTTTTGTAAAGATGATTATCATAAACTTGACCTTCAACCTTAAGCAAGAGCGAGTTATAATAGATGGTTAAGAGGTTTCAAACTTCATTGAATATTCTTTCATCTTCTTCCATAAATCACAAAGAATATTGTATCGAATGTCATTTATAGTCACATGTAACTGTTTGGTGTCATCATAAGTGCTTGTTTCTGTAACTTGGTCGAGATATTAGCTTCAAAGAGACGTAGGATTTATTCTTTCAGTCTTGGTCCTAGATTCCTTTAGGATTCAACCTACAAAAATTTTGGAAAGATGCTTTAGACCATAGTCTCAAATTAGGATATAAACTTTTGGATTGTAGACATAGAGCATAGAGGATAACTTACTTGTAAAAGGGAAGAGAATCTATCAAGAGTATTGATTTGGCTTCCATAACGTCTTTCAATGATGGCTACTACAGAGAAGATGGTCTTCAAGTCTATTTGTTACAATATGACAGCAATTTTTTTTTTGAACCCGGGCACTAAGGAGAGCTAGCCTCTCTCTCTCTGTCGAAATTTTTTCTCAATTCAGGCTTCTATTCAACTAAGGAAGTCTCCTTTGTTTTTTTCCTCAAATTTATTTATCAATTTCATAGAAATTGATAAATAATTACTTTAGTGAAACCTTAATGTAACTGAATATGTATTTTCCCTTTGGTGTGTTTATTCCAACGCGCATAAACCATATATACATACCATATATTATAACCCTGGTCCTTTTTATAGAGCGCTTGACTTATAATAGAAATCCTCCCTTATGTATTGTATAAAAGGAAAATATCCCAAGGTTCAAAGCTCAACCACACACTCATATCATATGTGGACCCTTCATTTATTTTATTGTATCGACAGTATTAACTCAACGCACAATCCTTTAACCCTCTTTCTAAGGTCTAGACATAATAACATACATTCCTTTGCCCGACCTTATCATTTAACAATATAACAATGATTCAAAGTCTTTAACCCGACACGCCAACCCTTATAATATTTCGACTATGGTTTATAATGTTAGCACGGCATTTCATAACAAAATGGGCCCTACCTCGGAACTCATAAACGAGTGGTTTTCAATCATAAATCAATGGTTCATACCTTAAGTTATCACCCATGTTACTAATTGCGCGAATGCTGTTGGATCCAGTGGGCTCCAGATCGAACGTCCTCTATTGATATCACGTTTTTTCCACAGCCTGCCTTTAACACTTCAGAAAAACGCGATGGGGGCGGTATTACCCCAGTGACGTGGTGACATATTATAGGATCGCGTTTTTTTAAATGGTTTCACTTTGGCCCAAAGGCTGCGCGATGAGGGTGGTTTTGGTTTCACAAACTCACTCCCGGGTTTTTAACAGTGCTCAACCGGACTTTCACCATGGTTAATGCCATTAATCGCAATAAATTTTCCTTGTTAACCTTTGGGATCAAGCCTCAAATAATATCACTCGACTCACAATAAAACACACTAATTTATTCAATGGCAAAGTTTACCACCTTTGACAGGGTTTAAAAGCTCTCTGGGCAATCGAAGCATTGTAGGGTTTCACTCTTATGAAGTTTGTTTGAACACACAAACTCAACGCCTTATACAAAGGCTTAATCCCCTCGCTCGGTCTGAGAACCATTATAACCTCAACCTCTACCTCTTACAGGGGTTTTATATCCATATGACACATTCAGGTAACTCAATGAGAACCCGCGATCAAACATAGACAGAGAGGACTACAGGAGATTTCACACAACATTTTTCTTCTTCAAGGTATACACAGAGTTCATAATTCAAAAGAGTAATTCTTCGGATAATGCCAATAGCACATGCACAGTTAGACAATAAGGCTTAAAACTTTTTCAACAGAGAATAAAATTTCTCCATTCAACCCTTCGCTGCCAAAATCCCCCTTTCACCATATTAGGGGCTACAATTTATAATCAATTACGTGACTCTTCGATTCCTTTGGGGACCGTTTTATTTCTTTAACCTAAAAGACTAATTACATCATATTCTAACAATGGAAACTAAACAGATGGACATAAACCAAAACTGTTCGACTTCTACAGTTATTGACTACTCCTAACTGCATCAGACAGCTAAGGTGTTGACACCTTGCTATTACAAAATTAAGCAATTTCGAACCCTTCTAGCCACAACATGTGGACAATCCTCCACATTGTTGGCTAGTGTCTAATGCCCCTGCATCACAATAGCTAGCATTCATACATTAAGAATTACTTACACAGGTAAGAATTACTTACTTAGCTAGAATTACTTACACAGGTAAGAATGAGATCTAGGAAGGGATATAACTGCAAGGAAGAAGCAAGAGGTTCCTTAGCTTCTCATATGCAAACCAACCATAAAGATGTTCATTCTAGGACTTAAGAATAAGGTCAATAAAGGAACCTTATTTGGCACAAAACTGACACAGAATCTCGAAAATCTTCTCTAGCTCCCCAAATCATTCATGGTATTGTGGATAAACTATAACCCTATCCTTTTCCCTTGCTTTGTCTTATAGTTCCTGGATCCTTCTTGAAGCTTATCAATGAGTCTTTTACCATGTTTTGACCTGCAGCTTCTAAAAATTCAAAAAATTCTTTGGAATTCGGCCTCATCTCCCCTATTTTGGCCTTCATTTCTTTGACATCCTTGTATATTCACAAATAGTCACAGATTACTACTTCCATTATTGATCAAATTCACAGATTTATTCACTGGAGCAGTGAAACAAAACTATGCATTGCTTACCATATCTATGTAATTTTCCTGCAGGCATTTTTCTGATGGTGACCCTTTTCGGGTCGAAGTCTTTACAAAGTTGAATGCGCTTGAAATCGAAATAGAAAATGTAGTTTTTCATGCCACAGTGTGTCATGGTTATGTGGTAACATTTTCTATGGAAGCTTTATGTACTATGCGAGAGTTGTGTTATTCTATTGATGCACCAGAAAATATGTATAATATTATTTTGATCAAAGTGGGTGCACCTCAGTGTTTCTATTTTAATGTGTACTGTGTTTATAACAAACTGAATTTTTCTACTTCATTTCATTTCACGTGTTTCCAGAAAAAATCAAACAGGTTCTTGAAAATGGTTGCATGATTGGTTTAAACCCCTCAGTTGAGATTTTGTTCTTATTTTCCATTCTGGGAAAATTAAAGAGTTTGCATTTATAAAGGGAGTATGTCCATAAGTACAGGTGTGAAGGTGTCAAATACAATTTGCATGTTGGTAAATGTCTCACCTAAAGAAACAATGATGACAACAATACCCTTACCATTCAAATCACATGTATTTTTTGGAAAAACTGATGGAGATTGGGAATGCGGATCTTTCCATTGAGTTATCTGATATTCATTCATGTTAATTGTTCAAATTCCCATATTTTATTGTTGATTGGATGTTATATGTAATTAATCATTATGGTCTCTTCTATGTGGAAAGAAATCGATATAGAAGCCCATTCTTTATTACTGGTGGAGTCAAATCCCCTCTCTAAATTCAGAAATATGTTGGTTCATATGTATTTAACAGGGTACCCAAATCATGATTTCCCCAGGGATTTACTTTTCTCATGGATGCAAATCGCATTCTAGACCTTCAGCGCATGTACTCTCTTTTTAAAAGGGTGAGTGCACTTGAGCTGCTTCGGCTGGCTCTCAGTGCATACATTAAATCTATTGGGAAAGGCATTGTATTGGATGAAATGAAAGACAAGGAAATGGTGTCATCACTTCTAGACTTGAAAGCACGACTTGATACAATATGGGAAGAATTTTTTTTGAAGAATGAGGTCTTTTCTAATACTATCAAGGATGCCTTTGAGCATCTGATAAATCTAAGGCAGGTTAGTTACTATATTTTTATGCTCATTTTCTTTCTGTTTATACATATTTAATTATATAGGTTAGTTACTATATGTTTATGCTCATTTTCTTTCTGTTTATACAAATTGTTCATTGAATTTGTGCTCTTGATTATCAAATTAAGTGAGACAGAAAGTTTGAAAGGATTAATGACAAAACAACTAAAGGTAAGTAATGAAAGAATGTTTTTAGGCAGACAATTTCATTCATAATATTAGATATATTGTTTTTTCATTTATCTGAATTATGGCCTTTGTCTGCAGAACCGGCCAGCAAAACTTATTGCCAAATTTCTTGACGAGAAACTTCGATTTGGTAACAAAGGTACTTCAGAGGAAGAGTTGGAGAATACACTGGATAGAGTTCTCGTTTTGTTCAGGTTTATTCAAGTAAGGGACCAACTAATATTCATTTATAAAAGTCTTATATACTAATTAAACCCCAACAAATGAGATGTACTAATAGCTTAGCATTGCCTCATGTATGCACTATGGTAGAATTTAAAAGTGGTATGAGACCCAAATGTACATCTTCAACCATTAGAATTGGAGCTTAACAAATCTTGTGCATCAATTTGAGCAGTATATGCACAAGACGGGGCACCAATAACAAGGTTTCCCCAAAAGCTTCAATTATCTATGCAAAACAAAGAGTTGTTGGAATTTTCATTTTAGCTATCTTGTGTATGTGATGGATAGATAAAATTGTTATGATTTGGCTATTGAACTACACTTGATTGCTCCATAAATATAAGGGTTTCGTGTAACCATATGAAATCCCTTCTATTTTTATTTTTATTTTTATTTTTTTTAATCTTATCCATTGTATCTTGGAAATTTTTTAAGGTATCCTTGGGGAATTTCATGTGGATTTGCAATAAATATTAGGGGTGCATATCATGCAACAACTAGATCATTTGAATTTTGAGCGGCCATTATATTATGTGGAATAATTGGTTTTTTATTTACTATTGGGCCTGTTACGTCCAATGGATTTGTTATATCTTTAATATCTCCTTCTTCGGATGATTTGGAATAAAAAAAGAAGAATATTTTTTAAATTCAATTTGAGTCTTTGAATAAAAAACAAAAATAAATAATCTTTCATAACTTCAAAATTTTCAAGTAAAGTCGTTTTTTTTAGAGTAGTACATTTTTTCAAGAAATATAAATGCCTTTGAAGATTATTCTTGGGTTTCCTCAAGAGTATTAGGACTTTCACAAACCCAACTTGGAGTACTTTCACACGATGAGCTTATAATTGAAACTTGTTTATCTCTCCAAACCTTCTTACAAATCAACTTTTCAAGATCTAAAATTGCTAGAGTGCATTATCAATAAAGATTTATAAGTATATTCTTCCTTCCCGAAGCCATCTTTCTAGTGGATATCACCAAGTGAATGATTTTAACCTTATTCCTTCTCTTGTTTACTAGTAAGAAGGAAATAATCATTTCCCCGAAATTAAAAATTGGAAGAATAAGTGTCAATGTTTGAGACTTCAAAAAATGGTGAATATTTTTGTCTGATATTTGAATATATACTATTTGCAAAGAAACTGAATTATCACTTAAATTTTCTCGGAAAGAAATTGAAGCAATCAAAATTGATTTTGATGACAAACATGAACCTTTCTTTGAGATAACAAAGATCCCATATTCATAGACATCTTTTTTTTTTTTGCTAAGTTAGTTTAAATTTATTAACAAGAAAAGTATATTACATTGTGGCTGAAGCTGAGTTTATGCCCAGACGAGTGGAAAAATTGACAAGATAACCAAAAAAAAGACTGCCCGCAAGGGGAAACCAGTCTTGAACAGTCCTCAATCTTTTGTGCTGCCCATGCAGGGGTAAAATCCATGGATTCCTCTGAAGGTTACATCTAGTATGGACTATGAAACAAAAATTATAGACTGACAGATCTAAAGAGACAAAAACAATCCCAGTGGAATGGTACTCGAAACACAGAAACCAGAAAAATATAGAGTGATTAACCATCAAGAGGGGGAGGTTCCTAAATTATGCGACACCTGTATGTTGCCATGTCGTTGTCCTCCTTTGACTGGTCCGCAGTGGAAGCAGCTCCTTGCATGGATGGCCCTATACCGCATTGAGCCAGCTCCTCCTCATGACCACGACTGACCCGAACATCCTTGCCTGGAGCCTTACCCTGTTCCTTGTCCAAGTCCTGAGCAATCTCTGAGCTTGGCCCTTCCTGACTCATACTAGGCTCGCCCTCCTGGGATTCTTCCTTGAAAACAACCGAACTGGAGGCAATTATGCGGGGTCTATTCAAGGAGAAATTGAAGAAGAAATGGGCAGTTTGGGGTGAGATAGTGGCTTAAGCGATGAGGTTGGAAGGTGTGGAAGAACCCAAACAGTGGCCGGTTTCCTAGATTTTGCCCCTCCCACTTCTAGTATTCAGGTAATGACCAGAGAAATAATCAGTGGAATGAGGTGGAGGCTGAGGGGGTGTTCAGGGGATGCCTTCTTGTGCTTCCCCTGTGGCAACGCATACGCTGACGCAGCCGAGGCGTGGTTTTTGAATCTGCGGAGGGCGAGAGAGGTGACAGAGAACCAAGGATGGAAGGGAGCAAGGTAGTGAAGAGTTCCAGAGTGACAGAAGTTAACAAACAAAGGCCAGAGTGAGAGAGGTGCAGACCTTCTCCAAAATCTATGCAGCAATTCAAATGGCTTCTCCTCCTTATGGCAGTGCGATAACTCGGAAGCCCAGCATTCGAAGAGCACTGACTGTCCAGCGCAGGAGGAGCACTCAAGTAGCCAGAGCCACTCTCCATCTTTAAAACCAGAATAGAGACACCTCGAGGCTCACCCTGCATTAAAAACACATAAATGAGAGTCGAAGGATAATGCAATAAGGTCCATACGGAGGCGCGATCGGGAATTAAGGTCGGATCTCGACCCTCAGAGATTAAATGCACTTGAAACAAATGCATATCGATTCGAGTGATCTTCTCCTCCACTTGCCTAACCCCGGTCCCATCACAATGTTAACCATCGAGTACACCCGCATCTGGGACCATATTCATATACATCACCAGCTTGGTAAAAAAAAAAAATTCTTTTTTTTTAAATTTAACCCGTCGTCGGTATACCGACGCTTTATAAGCATCAGTCTTGCGACGCCTTATAAGTGTCAGTCTTGTGATGCATTATACACGTCGGTCTTGCGACGTTCAATTGTACGTCGGTATTACGACACTTCTTCCTGGCGTCGGTCTTGCGACGCTTTTGCAATGCATCGATATTGCGACACTCCGGCACAGCGTCAGTCTTGCGACACTTTAATAAGCGTCGGTCTCGCGACGCCTTATACACGTCAGTCTTGTGACGTTCAATTGTTCGTCAATATTGCAAAACTCTGGCATAGCATCGATCTTGCGACACTTTTGCATAGTGTCGGTATTACGACACATTAATAAGCGTCGGAAGAGCGATGTTCAAAACGTCAGACACATATCGTCGGAATTACGACAGTTTATACACGTTGGAAGAGTGATAGTTTACGAACGTCGGAAGAGCAACGTTAAAAACGTTGAACCACATATCGTTGGAATTGCGACCATTTTCGCACGTTGGAAGAGCGACAGTTTGGAAAACGTCAAAAGAGCGATGGTTGTTTGGAAACATCAGAAAATGTGTCGGTATTGCGACACTTTGGAAAAGCGTTGGAATTGCGACGTAATGGCTAACCACATTTTTTCCAGCCTAGAACTGTCGCTCTTTCGATGACTATGTGTCAGAATAGCGATGAAGTGGTTGTCGGAAATTGGGCCAAATTTTCTAGTCTAAAGGGTGCAAAACTTGTCTAGTGTGGTGGAATTCCTGTCCATAAAGTCATTGGTGATATTGTTGTTACAAGAGATTCAACTATCGGTGTGGGGGTTATCAGTCCTCCTCCACATCATGATATATATTCCATTGAAGATCTTACACAACTTCTTTATGATATTAAGGTAATTATATAGTAATGACATAGGGAAGAATTTTTGTTTTACTTCTTAAAGAATATGTACACATTGTTCTATTATGTGCTATTTTATTTTTATTTAGTTCTTACAGTGGTTAGAGAATGTGATATGCATTGGGATATCCTAGTAAGGAGATGGACCAGGCATTATAATTGAAGATTAAAAAGGCTTTGTTCCTGAAATTTATATGTTGTTCTATCAACTAATATATGAAAAATGCTTTTCATAATTTATGCTTAGATATTAGTAGGGCCTTTTTTTTTCTCTGAAATGAAATGCATAGGCAACATTTCATCTAAACTATTAAAGTTGTTGATAGTAGCCTTGTACAAGACAGTTAAAGCTATTGATGGAGGGGCTAATTCTGAGCTAGCTATAGAAACAATTATGTATTCTTCACTGCCAGAGCCCGATTCTGCATCCCATCCTTGTGGTTCATTTAGCAAACCCACAAAATGTGAAAATATACTATTGTGGACACTATCCTCGTTAAGGATATCAGGAGTTTCAACATCTGTAGATAAGATCACTGAAAAGGATATTTCCAGGAGAACCCTGGAACCTTTACAAGATTCAAAATCTGTGAGTGAATTGATTTTTGTTGATATGTCTTCATATTTTGGAAGCTCTGGTGAGGGATATCAAGGAAAAACAGAAACTTCTGGGCTAGTTACAAATATTTCTACAAAGGACAATGTTTAGTCAATTTAGTGTCCTAAATTTCCTTCATTAATTATCAACCAGGGCTAGTAAATTGATGAAGTGTGGTGCACAATATGTGCTTAAGCAACCTATTCCTTACTTCATTGTTTTGTGTTTTGTGTTTTATGTTGTTTTTAGGGGGGGTTTTTTTCTTGGTGATCTAAAGATGGTTAATCAAAAGCTATGGAAAGACTTATGTGAATCTAAATTTATTTTAGAAGGTAGAAAATGAAGTGTACTAAAACTAATCTAATTTTCATACAATCAAACCAAAAACTGAGGGCTAGTTTAAGACCTTATTTGGAAATCAAAGCACTTATCTAAGCTATTTATTAATCCTAATCCATGGATCTGTTTCTAAAAAAAACTAAGATTGAGAATGACAATATCTATCTTAAATTAAAGCAGAAAATGAATCAACTATTATACCTTCAGTTATCTCAACATTCAATTGCTAGGCATGACCCTATTGAGATGGAGTTTAGTAACTGCTTGTACTTTAGTCTGCTAAGGTCCTAGAATAGAAAACAAGGAATGCAAATGAAAATATCTAAGATGTGTTTAGTTACTCCAATTATTCAATTTGTAAAGAGTGACCTTCTTGAAGTAATGTTTAAGTAACTAATTACGCCTGTTTGAACTAGAGAACTAGGAAAAATCTGTAAATGAATAACTTAGAAATTGCATTACATTTAATCATTCAACCATCCCTTCTTAATATGTTTAGATCGATTCCTTTTAGAGTGGTTTTTAGGAAGATTGTTGTTTGCAAATAAGTGAGGGTCTTGAAAATAAAATCATGTAATATCTAACTAAAATCAACTAAATGTATAATTGACTTGTCAGCCACACTCAAATGTGAAGTGTTTAACCTCTTGAGATGCCTTCGGAGAAATCATTTACGCCTTTATTCCTTGGCAAGAAAATGACAAGAAGCAAGATAAATTCAACTACTGCATATGTGAGATATTTAACCATTTAATGTAGAATTTAGCATATTGAAAATGGCTTTCATAAATATCAGTTTGACACATCAATTGACAACTCTATTTTAATGAAAATAAAAAGCAGGAACAGTAAAAAAAACTAGATAACTATGAATTATTATTGCTCCAAAGCAATCCAATTTTGGAAAATAGATAAGACACTACTTTCTTGAGATGCTTATTATGAAACATAAGATTACACAGTGAAGTAAATCTACATTTGAAAATAAAATAACAATTGCAATGGAAAAATAAACTATTTGCATGAATCCAAGTAAAACAAACTAATTAATCTTACAAATTTATAAATGGATGCACATGGTTGATGGGGGCCCTTCCATTGTCCAATAGCATTCCAACTTGCAAAAGTTCACATTCTAAAACTAAATAATAGAAAATAACTTTCTTTATTGATAAACTCACAACTCTACATTCCATTCCATCTCAAACCTAGTTACACAACATTCTATAATTCTTTCTCTTCTTCTCCTATTTTTCACACCTTTTTTTTTTTTTTTTTTAAATGATAGGAGAAAGCTTCCCCTATTTATAAAAAAATTAGGGATATCTACTCAATAAATGTATATCCCTTAAATATCTACTATATCCATACTTGTCTCAACTTATCCCTAAATTCTAGATACAAATCCTATGACACATGAAGATATCCATGATCTTTCTCCTTGGAATATGGTCCACCCCTTGAGTTGAAATTCAAATTTGATATCGGGAAGCCAAGTATGACTCTTCTAGAATCTCCAAAATAGGCCTACACATGTCACAAAACTCGTAACACATATATAGATATATGAAACTATGTTAATTTTCTAGTTTCTAATCATAAATTCAGTTTAAATACATAAAATAAATAACTTTGGAAGACAAGGATCCTAACCCATATATTTATGAAAATGGTTACTTGATGTAGGGCTTTAGGTCAGATAGTTATGAAATGAGAGTTGAATGGTTATGACATAATGAAAATATGTATGAATACGGAAAACAATTTGAGACTCAACATACCCCCCAACTGAAGTTGTTGCATGTCCTCATGCAACTATTGCATTGATTATTTTGTCCATGAATTGATATTTTATGAGTTTTGACTCATATAGATTCGTTCCAAACTTTGCTTCATGATATTTTCTTTTGGAAAAGTATAATACATTTGATTGCAACATTTTTTAATGGTTGGTTCTTGTGTGACAACTGATTTTTGAGCAATGGTTCTTGTGTAACAATGCTTTATTTTCTTTGTTGCATAAAATTTCATGAAAACATTTAGAATCAAATACTATAATAACTCATCAATGAATTGATATTTGCAAGGCATATAATATTTTGGATCATGTTGCAACAATAGTTGGTTGGGAAGTATATGCGGGTTTGAATGAAATGAAAATGTGTGATAGTGTATGACATATGAATATGAAATGATGTCCCTTCCCCGCAACCAAAGATATGAAAATGTGAAAAAGGGAGTGAGGAATTTTTCCAACGTTACAATTTTAGCATTCTAAGGAATTACATGACTAAAAATTAGAAAACCACATACCTTCACTTACCTTAAATGTGGATGGGTTGTGTATACTAAAGAGTGTGGTTGTTGATGTTGTTGGATCATGAACTATGTAAACAAAGAAATTTGATTCACTTCTTTGTTCTCTTTGTGCTGATGACAAGATTGGGATCTTTATTGTTGCTGATACAAATTGATTCCTGCTGCAAACTGTTGAAATAATGTAGTCTTCAATCGTTACAAAATCCTATGGTACAATTCTAGTCATGCGAATAAATGTGTTGATGTCGAGCATGAAGAGAATTCACTGGATTACCGACCATTGATGAATGTCGTTAACCAATGCGAGGCA
Source organism: Pinus albicaulis (assembly GCA_034641835.2). Classification (NCBI taxonomy): domain Eukaryota; kingdom Viridiplantae; phylum Streptophyta; class Pinopsida; order Pinales; family Pinaceae; genus Pinus; species Pinus albicaulis. The sequence continues at coordinate 399,747,744 of CM076579.1, read as the reverse complement.
AACTCACCATTAATGTCAATGAGTGCCAAGGTACATAAGTACATCTTGCGAAGTGAAAATAGATGGGTTGATGTCGAGCCACTTGCAAGATCTAACTATCAAGGGACATTGATGTATTCCCATGATTGTCAGTGAGAGAACTTGTCATTAATGCATACAAGCCTTAAGGTAATATTAAGGACTCTAGTCTTGGACCTAGATAATGTGCTGATGTCAATAGGCCAAGAATTGTTAGAAGGGAGGCCTTAAGGAATCCTCCATCATCTAACGCGAGCATGAAAAAACAAATTTTTTTTTTTGAAGGACTATGGATGAAAATTTTCATTGAAGCAGGGTTTATTTGCGAAATGAAACTGATAGAAAAAGGAAAATGACAATGGAAAATGGCAATGGGCAATAAGCATGTAAGTGAGCTTCTTGCTTTTATTTGTGGAGTAGACAAAAAGTAATGGAAAGTGTATGTGAATGAAGGAAAATGAACAACTAACTCTTGCTGGGAAAATAATTGCAGCTTGCTTTGAAGTTCTTGGTTGGATTTACAATTCAAAAAGGGAGGAAAAAGTAATGGTCTTGATGGTTATGAACATGGACTTGTTTTTATGTTTCTCATGAAATCGGTCCTTTGAAAACCAGTGGTGCGCTCAATTAGTTTCCTTCAATGATCATTCGATCATCCCAAACCTACAAAATAACTTGCCACTAAAACATAAAATGTAAGTGTGTTAAAAAAGAAGTGATTAATTCCTTTCTAATACATACGTGAAAGAGTTAATGCCAAATGAAACAGATTTAGGAAAATCAAAAAGTTTTATATTCGGTCCAATTCATGATATTGATAACAATCAATTTTTAAGAAATAACCATGAAAAATAAATCAACTCCCTGTTGTCAGATGACTTCATGCACTGTGCTTAGTAAAACGATTGGCATCACAAAGATTTTTTGTCCTGTAAGTTAAAACTTCATAGAAAAATACACAGCAACAATATTAATGCTAAATGTTCAGAAATCATCTAAATAATTTTCCAATTGTTCTACAAGCCATTATTAATTATTAATAAAGAAAATGATTTATTTATTTATTATTATTTTTTTTTAATGATGGATATTTTTTTAAATGTTTCTTTATTAAAAAGAAATTATTAATAAAGAATTAAAAATAAATAAAAATTATTTTATTTATTTATTTATTATATATTTTAAAGCATGGATGAAATAATGATCTTTATGAATATTTTGAAACAAAGTCATGCCAATGCCTCCTTCATGCAAGATAAAAATAAAAAACTTGAAACATTTAAAGTCAACTCCTAACTATGAAGGAGATGGAGGCAGAATCCTTTTCAATTTATACAACTTGCATTTGATGTAGATTTGACAGTGCCTTTGCCTCAAATGATCCATTTGTCACCCATCATGATGCCACCATAGATTAATTCTGCCACGCTTTCCTACAGATTAGGAAATTAGATTCTTGATTATTTCTCAAAATCGAATTTCATCAAACCGTAAATGTTTGCATTAAAAAAAAACGTTTTTCTCTCACACACACTGCAAATTAAGGCTCCGAAGAACCCTGAATTTCTCCCAATTGGTTGTGAAAAGTATCAAGTTTCCAAAAGGTTACCTAATTCACTCCATTCCCGAAAAAAAACCATGTTTTAGTTTTTTCTAATTCGCATCGGTTTGCTCAGAAAATGCATTTTAAAATCGGGTGTTTTTAACAATTACGCATTTTGTTTTCTGGAAATTACTTCTACAATAAAATTGTTGTGGTTTCATTTTTTTATTTGTAGGTTTTGATGTGTAATGCCTTGTCTCTCATAGAGAAGTTCAGATCGATCTCCCTCATTCCAATTACCCACAATGGAATCTGCAATCTTATCTTCATCAACAGTCTGCAATCTTCTCTTCATCGACAGTTTTTTCATGTGATACACTTTCATTATCTGTCTCTGAAATTGAATTTGTAATCTTCTCTTTATCAGCAATTTACAATATTCTCTTCATCAGTAGTTTCTTCATCTGATACGCCTTCATTGTCTGTCTCTGCAACTTTTAAAAACGATTTCTAATAATTGCTGCTTGAGGAAGAACGAATATGGAAAAGAGAAGGTTCATTTTTTTTTTATTGCAGTGCATGGGTCTTTGTGTGGATTGAAGGTGTGCACATATGCATAAGGCTAAGCCAAAGGCTGGCCTCACGCATATGCATGGGTCTCCTTTCCATAAGCAAAAAAAAATGATTTGTTAATAAAATTATATATATTATATTTTCAGAAATTTAAAAATATACATATATATTTTATTAAACAAAACTATTTATTGAAATTAAAATTTTTTGTTTTTTATTTTAAAATTTATTGTAAAATTAAATCAAATGAAATGATGAAAACAATTCTTTTTTATTTTTTAACATAAAAATTATCTTTTTCTGATCCTCCAGATCACATAAAGCGCAAGAGGAGAGCATACTTGAGAACTTATTATTTGAAATTGTTTTTTTTAGATGTAAGAAATAAGGTCTCTTAATTACACTTCCCTGGCAACGGCACCAAAATTTTTAGTCAATTTTGTGTCCTAAATTTCTTTCATTAATTATCAACTAGGGCTAGTAAACTGATGAAGTGTGGTGCACTATATGTGCTTAAGAAAACTATTCCTTACTTTGTTGTTTTTTGTTTTATGTTGTTTTTAGAGGGGTTTTTGTTCATGGAGATCTAAAGATGGTTAATATAAAGCTATGGAAAGACGTATGTGAATCTAAATTTATTTTAGAAGGAAGAAAAGGAAGTGTACTAAAATTGATCTAATTTTCATAAAATCAAACCAAAAACTGAGGGCTAGTTTAAGACCTTATTTGGAAATCAAAGCACTTATCTAATCTATTTATTAATCCTAATCCATTGATCTGTTTCTAAAAAAACTAAAATTGAGAATTATAATATCTATCTTAAATGAAAGTAGAAAATGAATCAACTATTGTACCTTCAGTTATTTCAACATTTAATTGTTAGGCATGACCCTATTGAGATGGAGTTTAGTAACTGCTTGTACTTTAGTCTACTAAGGTCTTAGAATAGAAAACAAGGAATGCAAATGAAAATATCTAAGATGTGTTTCGTTACTCCACTTATTCAATTTGTAAAGAGTGACCTTCTTGAAGTAATGTTTAACTAACTACACCTGTTTGAACTAGAGAACTAGGAAAGATCTGTGAATGAATAACTCAAAAATTGCATTACATTTAATCATTCAACCATCCCTTATTAATATGTTCAGATCAATTCCTTTTAGAGTGGTTTTTAGGAAGATTGTTGTTTGCAATTAAGTGAGGCTCTTGAAAGTAAAAGCATGTAAGATCTAACTAAAATCAACTAAATGTATAATTGACTTGTCAACCACACTCAAATGTGAAGTGTTTAACCTCTTGAGATGCCTTCGGAGAAATAAATTATGCCTTTAGTCATTGGCAAGAAAATGACAAGAAGCAAGATAAATTCAACTACTGCATATGTGATATATTTAACCATTTAATGTAGAATTTAGCATATTGAAAATGGATTTCATAAATATCAATTTGACACAGCAATTGACAACTCTATTTTAATGAAAATAAAAGGCAAGAACAATAAAGAAAACTAGATAACTGTGAATTCTTATTGCTCCAAAGCAATCCAATTTTGGAAAATAGATAAGACACTACTTTCTTGAGATGCTTATTAGGAAACACAAGATTACATAGTGAAGTAAATCTACATTTGAAAAAAAAATAACAATTGCAATGGAAAACTAAACTATTTGCATGAATCCAAGTAAAAGAAACTAATTAATCTTACAAATTTATAAATGGATGCACATGGTTGATGGGGGGCATTCCATTGTCCAATAGCATTCCAACTTGTGAAAGCTCACATTCTAAAACTCAATAATAGAAAAGAAATTTCTTTATTGATAAACTCACAACTCTACATCCCATTCCATCTCAAACCTAATTACAAAACATTCTATAATTCTTTCTCTTCTTCTCCTATTTTTCACACTTTTTTTTTTTTATGATAGGAGAAACCTTCCCCTATTTATAAAAAAATTAGGGATGTCTACTCAATAAATGTAGATCCCTTAAATATCTACTATATCCATACTTGTCTCAACTTATCCCTAAATTCTAGATACAAATCCTATGACATATCAAGATCTCCATGATCTTTCTCCTTGGAATATGGTCCACCTCTTGAGTTGAAATTCGAATTTGATCTTGGGAGGCCAAGTAAGACTCTTCTAGAATCTTCAAAATAGGCCTACACATGTCACAAAACTCATAACACATATATAGATATATGAAACTATGTTAATTTTCTAGTTTCTAATCATAAATTCACTTTAAATACATAAAATAAATAAATTTGGAAGACAAGGATCCTAACCCATATATTTATGAAAATGGTTACTTGATGTAGGGTTTTAGGTCAGATAGTTATGAAATGAGAGCTGAATGGTTATGACATAATGGAAATATGTATGAATATGGAAAACAATTTGAGACTCAATAGATGATGGAGTAGTAAAGAAAGCAGCAAAAGATATGAAGTTTGATAAAAATAATGTTCTTATAAGGGGAATTCAGACTAAAGTAGTTAATCTGGAAGAGTTTCTGGGGCAAACTTTGATGTCCCAGAACATCGAAAGAGAAAATCCTTAGCTGAAGATATGTTTATCTCTTTAACTGTCGATATTGAGAACATTGGAAGCCCAAGCCAAAATATTGGAGATTTAAGAGGTTAGGTGGAAAGGGGGGTGATTATTTTGGCATAGGTGGATTTGATTAAGGGGTAAGCTTCTAGAAATTAATGACTCAACACAATCTATCCATGAATAGCTATGGTGTATACAGTGAAGAAGTTAAGCCTTACTCTGTGCATTCAAATGTTGAAGCAGCAACAACTCCAAAACATCAACTGAAACAACAGGAGTCTCATGATGTGTTTGGTAGGTCTAAGGCTTTAAAACTAAAGATATCTGATGGGCCAAAAAGGGTACATTTTGTGAACCTTGTCTCTTCAATTAAATGTGAAAGTATTGAGCATCCAAATTCATGCCTTACAGACACAAAATAAGCAACTCTATCCAGCATGTGACGACCAACAAGTGCAGTTGATGTCAAGCAGCTTGTTGAAGCATGTTTATAATGGCAAAAAGATATTCTCAAGATATTTTTATAAAGATGACTCCATTCATAGTAGGCCCTACCCTTCACTCATAAGTGAACATAACAAATAAATTTTTGTTAGAAGGGGCCAATTTTTAAGTTATGATCTTGCCTTGGGTTGCAGTGATACACTAAAGAGTGACTGTTATATTTTTTATGTTGAAGTTAGTCCAAATATTTCATCTACTCCTATTTTTTATATGTTTGCAGAGGCCTATGAAAAAGTGGCCAGTGATACTGGTGTGGAGAACTTGTCATCTCATTTAAATTCACTTTCATTGGTAGAAAATCAAGGAAGTGAAAATTTAAGTAATTTAGGGAAGTCATTTACCATTCATCAACATAACTCAAAGCAGGCAGGTCTACCTAGTGCAGTAAAAGATATATTCTTGGTTCATAGACAGATTATTAGCAAGTGGTTCATTTCCTCTTCAGCCTCACTACAACATGGATATCTTCAGGGACCTCTATGCCTCTTTTTTGGTGTTGATTAAAGCAACTTGGGTTTCACAAAAGACTTTGAATATATTGTTGTCTGTTTCTAATTAGACTTTCTAATCATATATTTAGTTAGAAAAATATGGGTAATATTTTCATAGACAACAATATATTTTGAAAGTACAACATATGCCATTTGATAGGATAACAAATTTATGTTGTTATATATATCGAACTTCATGTTGAGTCTGTGTTTCTTATTCTTATTAGGAAGCATAAGGGTGTATTGCGGAGTCAGACCATTCTTGCCTAGCCAATATAATTGTAAGATTACATTGGATTATATTGGGGAGGATGGTCAAATTATGATTGCAAATCCTACAAAACAAGGAAAGGATATACGTAAATCATTCACATTTAACAAAGTATTTGGAGCATCTGCTACTCAAGGTTTCCTCTCTTTTTAGAGTGTTGAAAACCTTTTACATGATTGTAAGGTGCAATATTTTAAATCATAACATTATTCATGTTGAATTGCAGAGGAAGTGTTTTTGGATACCAGGTCATTGATCAGATCTATTCTGGATGGTTACAATGTTTGCATTTTTGCATATGGGCAAACAGGTTCTGGAAAGACATACAAAATTGTAATAATAACCACATTCTAGTTAGTCAACTGCGGTTTGAAGCACTATCTTGCAAAACTAATAAGGGTCGAATGAGTTCACTGCTAAAGAAATTCTTGCCTAGAAATACTTTGCTCTAATTTTTTTGCCTTGCTTGTCTAGACTAGTCTTAAGGTGATTACAGAGGAGATTTGGGGTGTGAACTATCGAGCCTTGAATGACTTATTCCAGATATCAAAACAAAGAAAGGATACCTTTATATATGAGGTTGTTGTTCAAATGATTGAAATATATAATGAACAAGTATGAGATCTTCTTGTTTCAAATAGTTCCAATAAAAGGTATCCTTCTTGATCATATGGAGTTGTCTTTCTTGTTTTTAAATCTTTTGATTTCAATTTCCCATAATAAAATAAACCTTGACTAGCACGTTGGAAAATCCAAGACACAATATTTCTGTTTCATAGATAGAAATAACCAATCCAAATTATGCAAGGTCCAATATTTCAGTGCCCTTCAATGCTCAAGATTTGAAAACCTGTTTAGAGTGTTGAAAACCTTTTACATGTTTGTAAGGTGCAATCTCTTAAATCATAAAATTATTCATGTTGAATTGCAGAGGAAGTGATTTTGGATACCAGGCCATTGATCAGATCTGTTTTGGACGGTTACAATGTTTGCATTTTTTCATATGGGCAAACAGGTTCTGGAAAGACATACGCAATGGTAATAAAAACCATCTTCTAGTTAGTCAATTGCAGTTTGAAGCACTGTCTTGCAGAACTAATAATGGAATGAGTTCACTGCTAAAGAAATTCTTGCCTAGAAATACTTTGCTTTAATTTTTGTGCCTTACTTGTCTAGACTGGTCCTAAGGTGATTACAGAGGAGAGTTGGGGTGTGAACTATCGAGCCTTGAATGACTTATTCCAGATATCAAAACAAAGAATTAATACCTTTAGGTTGTTGTTCAAATGATTGAAATATGCAATGAACAAGTTTGGGATCTTCTTGTTTTAGACAGTTCCAATAAAAGGTATCCTTCTTGATCATATGGATGTCTTTCTTATTTTTAAATCTTTGGATTTTAGTTTCTCAGAATAAAATAAACCTTGACTAGCACATTGGAAAATCCAAGACACGGATATTTCTGTTTCATAGACAGAAATAACCAATCCAAATTATGCAAGGTCCAAGATTTCAATGCCCTTCAATGCTCAATATTTCAGTGCCCGTTAACGCTATTCACCCAGATTTAATAATGATGTGGCAGTTTGACAAGTCTTTTTATTACTCACAGAATGTTATTTTAGGGTATTCGAGCGAAAGGATATATATTATTGTTATACGCATGATATGAGATGGAGATGAGTGCCGACCTATGCCTTCAGAGTTTCACAAAGTTACCACTACCCTCATCATCTCCGACTCTGAAACCCACCATTTTCCACTCTACAATTGGTCACTTCATTCCCATGAGACTAAGAAATTCCCTCACTCCACAAATTGGACCCCTCTTGCTCACTCGCACCAAAAACTCATTTCTGGGAGACACCACCCATTACTTGAAGACACTCACTATATCTCAAATTATTCATCCTTCCCTAGTTTCAGTCACTGCTCTGATCAAGAGATGCAAAGAACGACCTATAGACAAGGTCATAGAGAGACAGAAGAAGCTCAAGTTAGTCAACTAGATCAAGCACATCCTCCTCAAACAACCCAACCACAAAATGTCTGTGGTAGATCTTTCCAAGCACATAAAGCACCTCGCCCTCCAGAGGGGATGGAGACTTATCCCCATATTGAGAAGATACCCATCAGTATTTCAAGTAACTAAAGAATAGGCATATTGATTCTATTTCACATTGACCCCCCATGCACAGCAGGTACACTGGGAAGAAGTGCAGATTAAATCTCAAATGGAGGACCTATTTTTTGAGAATATCAGGAAGCTTTTAATGATATCTATGAGCAAGAGGGTATTTTTGGAGAAGATTGCCCACTTAGCTATTGATATGGGTCTTCCCATGGATTTCAGAACTAATCTATGCAACAGGTATCCTGAATTTTTTGAGGTTGTTGATACAAATTATGGGCTTGCATTGGAGTTAACTTCATGGGATCCTACTCTTGCAATCTGTTTTGTAGAAAAGGCCTTGGAAGAAGCTAATAATCTGGACAATGATCTTATACTTGACAGGCCTCAGAAGTTCAAGAAGTTAAATCTCGTTCAGTTCTAAGTGTTGTACCCACCATTAATTAAGCAAGTGGTTGTTAAGGTAAGTGAGCCTATGGAAGGTAAATATTAAAGATAGTAATTAAGTGAGACTAAAATTATAGAGTATGCATCTAAAGTTCCTATGGAGTTGAAATGAATCAAAGGTCTCTGGGGTTTAAGTTAAGCTCATCCCGAAAAGGATAAGATAGTACTTGGTATTGTATTCCTGCCTGAAGCACTAGTTTGGGGCATCAAACAGAGTAAGTGTGGTAAGTGAGGTGCGTAGTGAAAGGTTGGTAAGGTGGGTTTTAAAATGGCAGTAGGATAAAGGTGAATGGTCATGTTACGTCAACCCAAGCAAGCCCTGTAAAGATCGTATGGCTGTATTGAATACATATAATTGGGCAGTAAGTTCAACTGATAAAATACCAACCATGCCATGGGTAGCTATGCAAGAGAAATTAATGCAAGTAGGCGTGGGTAAATAGTGAAAAGTTCAAAGTGCCAATCCCCTCCCCATTCAATCTAAGAAGTTCTCAGAATCATTTCCAAAGGCAATTCCAACGATTCAAATAAAAGACTAGTACTGTCAAACTTCCATTTCATAAATGCAGCTTTCCCATCCCAGGTATTCCCTGAAAGCAAGAAGGGCATGCACGTGGTAATGGTTGGATTAAGGAAGCACTAAACCTAATGCTGAGATTGTATGAAGACATTAAGGAGCGAGGTTGCAAAGAAACCAGATAATAAGAAGGTGTATAAGCTAAGGAAGATATGACATAAAATTTCAAGAAGTTAAATCTTCTAAATGGGTATAGCTTGTCCAGGAAATATAAGCAACGTATTCTTATGTTCCAAGAAATGCCATTCATTTTACCTTATTCAGACTATACTAGTTTGCAACCAGCTTCGATGGAGGCTGAGAAGCATGCCTATGCAGTAATTCATGAGTTGCTGAGTCTTACTGTGGAGAAGAGAACACTGGTTGATACTCTGAACCATTTCAGACATGCCTTCAAGTTTTCTAAAAAGGTGAGAGTGATGCTTTTGCGCCATCCTTAGGGGTTAAATTCAACTTGTGGTGTTTCTAATCGGATCTCTAGTATGAAAAATATGGGTAATATTTTCATAGACAGTGTCTTCTATGATCATATTTGTGTTAATGTTGTTTTCTAGATATGAATTTTATTTCAGATGCTCTTTAAATCTTCAATTCTATCTGTACCTGAATTTTCATCATGCACAACGTCAACATCTGTTGCTACTAATCCAACTTTAGTTCAGGACATGTCTGCACCCACACCGTTATTCTCTATCCAAAATCATCGTCTATTTTAGGATCCAAGCTCAGCCGGTAAGAGAGGAGCACTACAAGAATCAAGTGGAAATTTGAAGCTTCCAGATCCTCATTCTGTTTTGGGCAATTCTTCAAGGAATTTACATATTGATGTATTCAACTCTTCAGGTCTGCGCACATCTATTTTTCCATCCACAACTTCAAAATTTTCAAGCCAAAGCATGGCATCAATCCAATGTACATTTGGACCTTTGGCATCATTATTTATAGATTAGGGCCTCTGTATGTCGATAGGACAGATTGCCTCTATGGAAGAAAACAATGGTAGATGTTTAATTGAAGAACCAAGCAATGCAAGGTTTCAATGGCCTCGAGTTGAGACCAAGTCAGAAAAATAAAGAGTTTCTCAAAAGCCCCTCGTTGAAACCAAGTTAGTAGAACAAGGAATTTCTCAAGATACTCATGTAGTGCCCAAAGCAAATGAAGAGAGGGGTCAAGGGGTCAAGATCCTGAACTAGCAAGTGGATTAAAAAAAACTATTCGAGTGTCTTCTTTTCAAATTAACTTTGAGAAGCCTGGTACCAGCAGAGAAACATCTAGCAGTTGCAAAAAACACTATGATCCAGATGCATTCTTTTGGGTTAATAATAAACTCTATCAAAACTAGGTAAGTTAGGCAATGGTGGTAGCAATGAAGTACACAAAGTTATATCGTCGGACTATACCAATTATGCAATCAATCTAAAAGGTCGTGACTATTCGACTGCATACAATTTTTGTCACGATATGGATTATCTCACCAGGTTGCATGGAAAGAACTCTATTATACAGTTAATTGAATATGAGATTACAAACAAAAGTGTATCCAGGGGTGTGATGACTCTTGGTCCTCAGGGAGGTCTTGGCAAGGGAATAGGAGGGAGGGCTCAACCTCTGCAATATGTTATGAGTGCTCTAGCATATATTATGCCATTCACATAGCTTCTAACAATTGACATGTGGGAGCACATACATTTTCTCAATATATAAAACTCAGGAACTTTTTAGCTTTGGATTCCTCAAAAGTTATAAATTGTTAACCCACTAGTTGAGTAATAATGTAAAATTAAAGTGTTTCCTAGTTCAGTAATAATGAAAACTATTTATTGTTTTAGAATTTGGCAGTTACATCAATAGTTAGTGCTTACATTTTTTTAAGTGATAGCCCTTGAAGAATGGCAGACGAAAAATCTTGAAGAAGCTAAGAAATGTGAAGCAATGAAAGCCAGTGTGAATCCCTCCACACAAGCTAAAGATACCGGTTTGCCTTTTTTATATTAAGCTTATGTGTGACTTCAACTGATGGCTTGTCCATTAGTTGTGGTGGCATACTATTTTTTTGTGACATCAAGTTCTTTTCCTCCTTGCTCCTTTTGGTCCACAACTCCAAAATTTGGGTATGTATTTATACATTATGTATTGGGGTTCCCATGAATAGAGATGGTGGCAAAAGTATTGGAGACTCACTAGGGACCTGTATTGGAGGAAGCTAGTTTCTCATTACCTCCCGAAGCTTCAAGCGAGGATAGGTGGAAAGATGTTGGAGGATGGAGGTTTGGTGTTTTCTCTTTTGATTTCTTAGGATTTTGACTACTAGGTTAGCATCACCAAAGTATTTTTTCCTCTTCACTGCTTTATGTCTTGAACTGAGCGTGTTTTACAAAGTATTCATATAGCAGTTTATCTATTTTTAAGTTTATGACTTGAGGATTATGGTTTCCTGACAATTTCTCTAGGTTCATTTTTTCAGCATATTTAAGGCTATTGTTATGTTGCTAAATTTAACAATTTGATTACTTACGTGCTGGAGAATGGAATTTATCATTTTGCAGTGAAGAACTCTTAAAATTCAAAGTATTTTTTAATAACATTTGTTTTCTTTTCCACCTTTCCCCAAGTGTGTTATTTTTGAATGACTTATTTTGTTTCTTTGTTACTTCAATTTTTCCAAGGGTAGCAAGGGTTTGGAGAATCCTAGCTTAAAATGGTGCAATTAAAGTTTGATGCATATTTTGATATTATTTCTGCAAAATATGGAATCATACCTCGCAGGCCACTTCCTTTTGAATGCCATGCAGAACCACATACAGACTATGACAGAGTTGTAGTTAAATGGGGTCTAATGCACCATAAAGAAAGTGTTGCAGAGTGTTGTCAGGTTTGCTTAGACAAAGAAAAAAATGCTAAAGAAGGTGAAAAGAAGTGTAACATTTGGGTTTAATTTCCATTTGAACCTTGTTGCTATTCTCCAGATATATATCAGCACAAGCATCAAGAATGTTAGCTAAAGCAGGTAGAATTCTCATGCTTCCTCTATTGGATATACTGCATCTTCCACTATGTGGCTTCATAGAGGAGATTTCACTTTGGATATTAGATTATTTTGTCAAGAAAGATGTTGAAATTGATCTTTAGGGAATCTACATACAAATTTATGCAAGTTCGAGCCTTTCTTGCTAAATCAAGGACAACTTACTGAAGGGTAGTTTGAAATTTTTTGTTTTTTCTCATTAAAGTTTGAGTTTATTTCAAGACTGCTACAATCTATGGTCATGTGTGATTATGAATTATAACTTTATATAATTTTTATGTTTCTAGGTAGGAGACTGTACTATTTTCATTGGAGGATGCTATTATTGATGCGCCCAAGGCTCTTGAGTTACTTGGTAGGATTCTCGAAAAACTGGTTGTTGAAGGGATATTATTTATTTAAGATATGGCAAGGTCAATCAAGGATGGAGGTACATAGCCAAGAATTTTATTAGAAATGAGGAGATTTTGAGGTATTTCTCAAGAAGAAAATTTCAAGGTAGTCTGCTCACAATTTTAATGCCTAGTCAATTTTGTGGTTTATCTATGATCTCCCATGTTGACAAGTGAATGGTTGGTTAGTGTTCTCATCCCCAGCTTTCAGCCAGATGGCCCTACTTCGGAGGCGCCATGTCTCTTCGCGGACCTTCAAGATTTAGTACGCTCAGATTCCAGCAAGTAGATGTGCGCCTTTGATTACCAGCTAGTACCAGTAGAGAAACATCTAGCAGTCCCAAAAAACACTGTGATCCAGATGCATTCTTTCGGGTTAATAATAAACTCTATCAAAACTAGGTAAGATAGGTATTGGTGGTAGCAACGAAGTACACAAAGTTATATCATCGGATTGTACCAATTATGCAATTAATCTAAAAGGTCGTGACTATTCTACTGCATAAATTTTTTGTCATGAGATGTATTATCTCACCAGGTTGCGTGGAAAGAACTCTATTATACAATTAATTGACTATGAGATTACAAAAAAAGTGTATTCAGGGGTGTGATGACTCTTGGTCCTCATGGAGGTCTTGGCAAGGGAATAGGAGGGAGGGCTCAACCTCTGCCATATGCTATGAGTTCTCTAGCATATATTCCACCATTCACATAGCTTCTAACAATTGACATGTGGGAGCTCATACATTTTCTCATTATATAAAACACAAGAAATTTTTAGCTCTGGATTCCTCAAAATTTATAAATTGTTAACCCACTAGTTGAGTAATAATGTAAAATTAAAGTGTTACCTAGTTCAGTAACAATGCAAACTATTGACTGTTAAATATTTTTTGTTTTTGAATTTGGTAGTTACATAAATATGTTGTTAATGATTACATTTTTTTAAGTGATAGCCCTTGAAGAATGGAAAACTAAAAATCTTGAAGAAGCTAAGAAACGTGAACCAATGAAAGCCAGTGTGAAATCCTCCACACAAGCCAAAGATGCTGGTATGCATTTTTTCTATTCAGCTTATGTGTGACTTCAACTGATGGCTTGTCCATTAGTTGTGGTGGCATACTATTTTTTTGTAACATCAGGTTATTTTCCTCCCTGCTCCTTTTGCTCCATGGCTCCCAAATTTGGGCATGTGTTTATACATTATGTATTGGGGTTCCCATGAACAGAGATGGTGGAAAAAGTATTGGAGACTCACTGGGGCCCTATGTTGGAGGAAGTTGGATTCTCATTACCTCTTGAAGCTTCAAGTGAGGATAGTGGAAAGATGCTAGAGGATGGGCCTGAGATCGGTAATGAATAAATGGGCAATCTTAGTTTGGTGTTTTTGCTTTTGATTTCTTGGGATTTTGACTACTAGGTTATCATCACCAAATTATTTTGTCCTCTTCACTACATTATGTCTTGAACTGAGCATGTTTTACAAAGTATTCATATAGCAGTTTATCTATTTTTAGTTTTATGACTTCAGGATTATGGTTTCCCAACAATTTCTCTAGGTTTCTTTTTTCAGCATATTTAAGGTTATTGTTATGTTGCTAAATTTAACAATTTTATTACTTATGTGCTGGAGAATGGAATTTAGCAATTTGTAGTGAAGAAATGTTAAAATTCAAAGTTTTTTTTTTTTTAACATCTGCTTTCTTTTCCACCTTTCCCCAGGTGTGTTATTTTTGAATGGGTTATTTTCTTTCTTTGTTACTTCAATTTGTCCAAGGGCAGCAAGGGTTTGGAGAATCATAGCTTAAAATGGTGCAATTAAAGCCTGATGCATGGTTTGATATTATTTCTGCAAAAGATGGAATCATACCTGGCAAGCCACTTCCTTTTGAATGCCATGCAAAACCACATACAGACTATGACGGAGTTGCAGTTAAATGGGGTCTGATGCACCATAAAGAAAGTGTTGCAGATTGTTGTCAGACATTCTTAGACCAAGAAAAAAATTCTAAAGAAGGTGAAAAGAAGCGTAACATTTGGATTTACTTTCCATTTGAACCTGGTTGCTATTCTCCAGATATATATCAGCACAGGCATCAAGAAAGCTGGCTAAAGCAGGTAGAATTCTCATGCTTCCTCTATTGGATATCATGCATCTTCTGCTATGTGGCTTCATAGAGGAGATTTCACTTTGGATATTAGATTCTTTTGTCAAGAAAGATGTTGAAATTGATCTTTGGGGAATCTACATACACATTTATGCAATTTTGAGCCTTTCTTGCTAAATCAAGGACAACTTACTGAAGGGTAGTTTGAAATTTTGTGTTTGTTCTTATTCAAGTTTGATTTTATTTCAAAACTACTATAGTCTATGGTCATGTGTGATTATGAATTATAACTTTATATAATTTTCATGTTTCTAGGTTGGAGACTGTACTATTTTCATTGGAGGATGCTACTATTGATGTGCCCAAGGCTCTTGAGTTACTTGGTAGGATTCTTGCAAAACTGGTTGTTGAAGGGATATTCTTTATTCAAGATATAGCAAGGGCAATCAAGGATGGAGGCACATAGCCAGGAAGCTTATTAGAAAGGAGGGTATTTTGAGGTATTTCTCAAGAAGAAAATTTCAAGGTAGTCTGCTCACAATTTTAATGCCCGATCAATTTTGTGGTTTATCTGTGATCTCTCATGTTGAAAAGTGAATGGTTTATTAGTGTTCTCATCCCCAGCTTTCAACCAGATGGACCTACTTTGGAGGCGCCATGTCTCTTCGCGGGCATTCAGGATCTTAGTGTGCTCAGATTCTAACAAGTAGATGTGCGCCTTTGATTACCAGCTAGTACCAGCAGAGAAACATCTAGCAGTCGCAAAAAACACTATGATCCAGATGCATTCTTTTAGGTTAATAATCAAATTTATCAAAACTAGGTAATATAGACAATGGTGGTCGCAACGAAGTACACAAATTTATATCATCGGATTGTACCAATTATGCAATCAATCTAAAAGGCCGTGACTATTCTACTGCATACAGTTTCTGTCAGGAGATGGATTATCTCACTAGGTTGCATGGAAAGAACTCTATTATACAGTTAGTTGACTATGAGATTACAAACAAAAGTGTATTCACAAATGTGATGACTCTTGGTCCTCAGGGAGGTCTTGGCAAGGGAATAGGAGGGAGGGCTCAACCTCTGCCATATGTTATGAGTGATATAGAATATATTCCACCATTCACATAGATTCTAACAATTGACATGTGGGACCTCATACATTTTCTCATTATATAAAACTCAAGAACTTTTTAGCTCTATATTCCTCAAAAGTTATAAATTGTTAACCCACTAATTGAGTAATAATGTAAAACTAAAGTGTTACACAGTTTAGTAACAATGCAAACTATTGACTGTTAAATATTGATTGTTTTAGAATTTGGCAGTTACATCAATATGTTGTTAATGCTTACATTTTTTTAAGTGATATCCTTTGAAGAATGGTGGATGAAAAAGCTTAAAGAAGCTAAGAAACGTTAAGCAATGAAAGCCAGCGTGAATTCCTCCACACAAGCCAAAGATACTGGTATGCATTTTTTCTATTCAGCTTATATGTGACTTCAACTGATGGCTTGCCCGTTAGTTGTGGTGGCATACTATTTTTTTGTGACATCAGGTTCTTTTCCTCCTGGCTCCTTTTGGTCCATAGCTCCCAAATTTTTGCTTGTGTTTATACATTATGTATTGGGGTTCCCATGAACAGAGATGGTGGCAAAAGTATTGGAGACTCACTGGGGCCCTGTGTTGGAGGAAGTTGGATTCTTATTATCTCCCAAAGCTTCAAGCGAGGATAGTGGAAAGATGTTGGAGGATGGACCTGAGATCGGTAATGAATATATGAGCAGTCTTAGTTTGGTGTTTTCGCTCTTGATTTCTTGGGGTTTTGACCACTAGGTTAGCATCACCAAATTATTTTTTCCTCTTCACTGCATTATGTCTTGAACTGTGCATGTTTTACAAAGTATTCATGTAGCAGTTTATCTATTTTTAAGTTTATGACTTGAATATTATGGTTTCCTAACAATTTATCTAGGTTCCTTTTTTCAGCATATTTAAGGTTATTATTATGTTGCTAAATTTAAAAGTTTGATTACTTACGTGTTGGAGAATGGTATTTAGCATTTTGCAGTGGAGAACTGTTAAAATTCAAATTATTTTGTTTTAACATCTGTTTTCTTTTCCACCTTTCCCCGGGTGTGTTATTTTTGAATGAGTTATTTTGTTTCTTTGTTACCTCAATTTGTCCAAGGGAAGCAAGGGTTTGGATAATCCTAGCTCAAAATGGTGCAATTATATCCTGATGCATAGTTTGATATTATTTCTGCAGAAGATGGAATCATACATGGCAGGCCACTTCCTTCTGAATGCCATGCAGAACCACATACAGACTCTGACGGAGTTGCAGTTAAATGGGGTCTGATGCACCATAAAGAAAGTGTTGCAGATTGTTTTCAAGATTTCTTAGACCAAGAAAAAAATGCTAAAGAAGGTGAAAATAAGTGTAACATTTGGGTTTACTGTCCATTTGAACCTGGTTTCTATTCTCCAGATATATATCAGCACAAGCATCAAGAGTGTTGGCTAAAGCGGGTAGAATTCTCATGCTTCCTCTATTAGATATCCTGCATCCTCTGCTCTGTGGGTTCATATAGGACATTTCTCTTTGGATATTAGATTATTTTGTCAAGAAAGATGTTGAAATTGATATTTGGGGAATCTACATATACATTTATGCAAGTTCGAGCCTTTCTTGATAAATCAGGGACAACTTACTGAAGGGTAGTTTGAAATTTTGTGTTTGTTCTTATTCAAGTTTGATTTTATTTCAAGGCTGCTACAGTCTATGGTCATGTGCGACTATGAATTATAACTTTACATAATTTTTATGTTTCTAGGTTAGAGACTGTACTATTTTCATTGGAGGATGCTACTATTGATGCGCCCAAGGCTCTTGAGTTACTTGGTAGGATTATCGAGAAAATGGTTGTTGAAGGGATATTCTTTATTCAAGATATAGCAAGGGAAATCAAGGATGGAGGTACATAGCCAGGAATCTTATTAGAAATGAGGGGATTTTGAGGTATTTCTCAAGAAGAAAATTTCAAGGTATACTCACAATTTTAATGCCTGATCAATTTTGTGGTTTGTCTTTGATTTCTCATGTTGATAAGTGAATGGTTGGTTAGTGTTCTCATCCCCAGCTTTTAGCTAGATGGCCCTACTTCAGAAGCGCCATGTCTCTTCGTGGACCTTCAGGATCTTAGTGCACTCAGATTCCAACAAGTAGATGTGCGCCTTTGATTACCATCTAGTACCAGCAGAGAAACATCCAGCAGTCGCAAAAAACACTATGATCGAGATGCATTCTTTCGGGTTAATAATAAACTCTATAAAAACTAGGTAAGACAGGCAATGGTGGTAGCAATGAAGTACACAAAGTTATATCATCGGACTGTACCAATTATGCAATCAATCTAAAAGGCGGTGACTATTATACTGCATAAAGTTTCTGTCAAGAGATGGATTATCTCGCCAGGTTGCGTGGAAAGAACTCTATTATACAGTTAATTAACTATGAGATTACAAATAAAAGTGTATTCAGGGGTGTGATGCCTTTTGGTCCTCAAGTAGGTCTTGGAAAGGGAATATGAGGGAGGGCTCAACCTCTGCCATACGTTATGAGTGCTCTAGTATATATTCCACCATTCACATAGCTTCTAACAATTGACATGTGGGAGCTAAAAAATTTCTCATTATATAAAACTGAGGAACTTTTTAGCTCTGGATTCCTCAAAAGTTATAAATTGTTAACCCACTAGTTGAGTAATAATGTAAAATTAAAGAGTTAGCCAATTCAGTAACAATGAAAACTTTTGACTGTTAAATATTGATTGTTTTTGAATTTGGCAGTTACATCAATATGTTGTTAATTCTTACGTTTTTTTAAGTGATAGCCCTTGAAGAACGGCGGACGAAAAAGCTTGAAGAAGCTAAGAAACGTGAAGCAATGAAATCCAGTTTGAATTCCTCCACACAAGCCAAAGATACTAGTATGCATTTTTTCTATTCAACTTATATGTGACTTCAACTGATGGCTTGTCCATTTTGTGGTGGCATACTATTTTTTTGTCACATCGGGTTCTTTTCCTCCCTGCTTCTTTTGGTCCGTAGCTCCCAAATTTGGGTGTGTGTTTATACATTATGTATTGGGGTTCCCATGAACAGAGATGGTGGAAAAAGTATTGGAGACTCATTGGGGCCCTCTTTTGGAGGAAGTTGGATTCTCATTACCTCCCAAAACTTCAAGCGAGGATAGTGGAAAGATGTTGGAGGATGGACCTGAGATCAGTATGAATATATGAGCAATCTTAGTTTGGTGTTTTCTCTTTTGATTGCTTGGGATTTTGACTACTAGGTTAGCATCACCAAATTATTTTGTCCTCTTCACTGCGTTATGTCTTGAACTAAGCATGTTTTACAAAGTATTCATATAGAAATTTATCTATTTTTAAGTTTATGACTTGAGGATTATGGTTTCCTGACAATTTCTCTAGGTTCCTTTTTTCAGCATATTTAAGGTTTTTTTATGTTGCTGAATTTAACAATTTGATTACTTACGTGCTGAAGAATGGAATTTATCATTTTGCAGTGAAGAACTGTTATAATTCAAAGTATTTTGTTTTAACATCTGTTTTCTTTTCCACCTTTCCCCAGTTGTGTTATTTTTAAATGAGGTATTTTGTTTCTTTGTTACTTCAATTTTTCCAAGGGCATCAAGGGTTTGGAGAATCCTAGCTTAAAAATGTGCAATTAAAGCCTGATGCATAGTTTGATATTATATTTGCAGAAGATGGAATCATACCTGGCAGGCCACTTCCTTCTGAATCCCATGCAGAACCACACACAGACTATGACGGAGTTGCACTTAAACGGGATCTGATGCACCATAAAGAAAGTGTTGTAGATTTTTGTCAAGCTTAAGTTAGACCAAGCAAAAAATGCTAAAGAAGGTGAAAATAAGTGTAACATTTGGGTTTACTGTCCATTTGAACCTTTTTTCCATTCTCCAGGTATATATCGGCACAAGCATCAAGAATGCTAGCTAAAGCAGGTAGAATTCTCATGCTTTCTCTATTGGATATCCTGCATCTTCTGCTATGTGGCTTGATAGAGGAGATTTCTCTTTTGATATTAGATTCTTTTGTCAAGAAAGATGTTCAAATTGATCTTTGGGGAATCTACATACACATTTATGCAAGTTCGAGCCTTTCTTGCTAAATCAGGGACAACTTACTGAAGGGTAGTTTGAAATTTTGTGTTTGTTCTTATTCAAGTTTGAGTTTATTTCAAGACTGCTACATTCTATGGTCATGTGATATTATGAATTATAAATCTATATAATTTTGATGTTTCTAGGTTGGAGACTGTACTATTTTCATTAGAGGATGCTACTATTGATGCGCCCAAGGCTCTTGAGTTACTTGGTAGGATTCTCACAAAACTGGTTGTTGAAGGGATATTATTTATTCAAGATATAGCAAAGGAAATCAAGGATGGAGGTACATAGCCAGGAAGCTTATTACAAACTAGGGGACTTTGAGGTATTTCTCAAGAAGAAAATTTCAAGGTAGTCTGCTCACAATTTTCATGCCTGATCAATTTTGTGGTTTATCTATGATCTCACATGTTGAAAAGTGCATGGTTGGTTAGTGTTATCATCCCTAGCTTTCAGCTATATGGCCCTAGTTCGGGGCGCCATGTCTCTTCGTGGGCCTTTAGGATCTTAGTGCACTCAGATTCAAGCAAGTAGATGCAAATTCACAACATATATATATGTAAAGGGAGAAAAGCAGAAAAGGAAAAATAAGAACCTATGTTTTCATTTAAACAAAAATCCAATACATATTCATATTCAGCTTAGATCCAAACAGAAAAGGTCAAAACATCTATCCCCATTGGAAATTTTTCCACATAAAAAAAACACCAAATACTGCCTGAAACATGGATGTTGAGTGAGCTATTATCAAATGGCTATCATATAAACCACAAAATTGAAATTTTTTGTTTGCTCTTATTCAAGTTTGAGTTTATCTCAAGATTGCTACAGTCTATGGTCATGTGGGATTATGACTTATAACTATATATAATTTTGATGTTTCTAGGTTGGAGACTGTAATATTTTCATCGGAGGATGATACTATTGATGTGCCCAAGGCTCTTGAGTTACTTGGTAGGATTCTCGAAAAACTGGTTGTTGAAGGGATATTATTTATTCTAGATATAGCAAGGGAAATCAAGGATGGAGGTACATAGCCAGGAAGCTTATTAGAAACGAAGGGATTTTGAGGTATTTCTCAAGAAGAAAATTTCAAGGTATTCTGCTCACAATTTTAATGTCTGATCAATTTTTTGGTTTATCTGTGATCTCTCATGTTGACAAGTGAATGGTTGGTTAGTTTTTAGCTCGTGATCACATTTTTTGGTTCCTGAAGCTCGAGCACTTTCATAACAAAAATAGGCAAAGTCAAACAACACAAATGGTCCACTAGCTCTCTTTTAATTTGTTAATATTATAATGAAGTTTTATTAGAAACATTGTTTGTTTGTTTGTATTGGTTAGAAAAGGGTTTGCTCTTGGTTTTATGTGATTTTCAATTTATTGTATGTAGCATGTTGAGAAATGGAAAAGAATAACGTGACATTTATTTTGCAGAAATTGATGCTGAAGGAAAATTGCTTTGACATTGTTGATGTTAAGGTATATTTTGGATAAACTATTTATAGTCTAATTTAGGTTATGTTCTAGTGTTCATTGTCTTTCGTGTCTTACGTTGCATTGCATTTTCTTTTTCTTTTTTAGAAAATGAAATCAATATTTTTTAATTTTTTTAACTAGAACGGTTATATTATTGAGAAAGAGTGCTGGTATGGCAGTGCCTATACAGCCAGTACAATCAAAATCTCATCCAGAACAGCTATTACATCAAAGTCGCCATTAGCCTTTTAGGGGATAATGGTCATATACGGAGCTTCTGCATTTAGGCTTATCATTCCTTCTTGGAGCGTACAGCCAATGTTGGCCAGTCTATCTGCTTCCTTGTTAAGATCTCTGAGTATGTGGAAGACTTTTACTGAGGGGAAATTCCTCAGTATTCTGTTAACTCTTGCTAGTTGTTTGTTGAGCACCGGGTTCTTGAGATCCTGCTTACTAGCTATTGCTTTTATCATCACCTCTGAGTCTCCAAAGACTGTTATTTCACTTGCATTTTTTTTTTTGACAATTTGACGTGCTTTCCATAAACTTAGAATTTCTGCTTGATTGTTGGATTTCAGTCCCAGGCCCCAACTGAATTCTTCTTTGTTCCCATTGGGATGATAGATCACCCCGCCTGCACCGGATATTCCCGGATTGCCTTTTGAGGCACCATCAAAGAAGACAGCGAACTTACCTTGAGATTTCCACCACTTGTGAAATCTGTCCTCTGGAATGTGAATCTGCCAATTTTCCATGTAGACAGTGCGAAGATTTGCTGGAGAGCTGGTCTTTCCGATGAAAGGAGCCAACCACATCCTTTCTTCGGGCTGAAGAGTATGATCCTCTTTGTTCTGGGAGTGAATCAAGGTCTCTAATAGGAGGGATTTGGCCTGATCCGCCACTTTAGCTGCTGTCATTTCTTTATTGCTGAAGATGATTTCGTTTCGGGCCAACCAGATCTTCCAACAAACATATTTGGGGGCGGCTGTCCACACCTTTTGCCATAAAGATTTGCTAGCAGTTTTGTACGGGTAATCTGAATTCCAAGTGAGAAACATGGAGTCTATCGCACAGTGTGATGGTGTGTGCACATTCAGTCCAGCTAGAAAGAAGGACCAAACTTCCTTCGCAAAGTCACATTCCAGAAACAGATGACCTGAAGTTTCCAGCACTGCTTTGCATAGAGCACAACGATGGGGACCAGCAATATTCCTCTTGCTCAAGTTTTCTCCTGTCAATATTTTGTTTTGGAACAGGATCCAGAAAAAAAAGTTAATTTTGGGAATGCTAAATCTGTCCCAGATCAGCTTCCATACAGCCACAGGATGAGACGAGTCTTTTTTGCTTTGGATTTGGAGGTATCCGTGCTTTGCTGTGTAGACCCCTGTTTTCCCCCAACCCCAGTGATCTGCATCGTCTAAGTGCACCGGGGCGTAGTCATAAATTGTGCGTTTGAATAAGGCAAGCTGGGTATGTAAGTGCGCTGGTGGCATGGGAATGTTCCATTGTATCCAATTGCCATTGGTGTCCCAAACTGATATATCATTTAGTTTCCTTATTCCTTTCGCTTTGAGCCAATCTCTAAACTCTGCGAAGTCATTGGAGTCGTCGAGAGGAGGGTGACCCAAAACGCTATCTCTCCAAATCCTGATATTTTCCCCATTGCCTGGCACTCTGTACAGGTGAGAAATGAAGAAGGAAATACCTCTGCTGCAAAGCTTCCACACTTGCGTACCTTTTGAGGATTTGTCGACTGAGTATGAGGAAAGAGGTCGATTCTGGAGATATTTAATCCTGAAGATTTTACTAACAGGGTGGTGGGGATTATTGATTAGCTGCCACAGAAGTTTGCAACCCAGTGCTAGGTTGGCATTCTGGGGATCTCGAATTTGCAATCCACCTTCCAGAACAGGTCGTTTCACAGTTTCCCAGTTGATTAAGTGAAATTTGTTGTGATTTCCACGGCCGCCCTTCCACAAGAAATTTCGAATAAGTCTGGAGATCTGGTCAAAGATACCTTTTGGGGCGAGCATCAAAGCTGCCTGGTATGTGGGCAAAGCTGAGAGGATGGCCTTAATAAGTGTAAGTTTGCCCCCCGTGGTGAGCCAGAATCCTCTCCACACGCCTATCTTCTTCTTGAATTTCGATATGACGTCCTCCCAGAGCTGATTTCTGTTGGATCTTAACGTGATTGGAAGCCCCAGATATTTCAGCTTATCCCACTCAGCAAAGCCAGTGAAACCCAGATCGTTGGCGATTTTGTTAATGGTGTATTGATCAGTGTTCCATCCATATACTGCACTCTTCTTCTCACTTATTAGCGCTCCTGAAACCCTGCAAAACTTCTGGAGAGTGTTTCTGAAGGAGTTTGCCACTCTAGCAGAGGCACCCCCAAGCAGGATCGAATCGTCAGCAAATAAGGCATGATTCACTGGATCGATGCCATTTGCTATTCTGATGCCAGGACTGTTTCCATTGTTTTTATCTTTGGTGAGCTTTCTGCTCAAGGAGTCCGCCATGATAATATAGAGGAAGGGGGAGAGAGGGCAGCCCTGTCTCAGCCCTCTGGTGGCCAGAAAGAAATTCGCCGGTCTGCCATTGACCAGTGGTGCAATCCAAGTCTTTTCTAGACAGGCTTTGATTAGATTTATGAAGTCGTGACTAAACCCGAAGGAGGAGAGGACCCTGTACAGGAAGGATCTGTTAACTCTGTCAAAAGCATTACACATATCCAATTTAATGAGCATACCTTGTTCTTTGCAGGCGTGGCTGGAGTGCAGAGCTTCTTGGACTTGAATGACATTGTCCAGAATGTGGCGGCCTTGCACGAATCCTCCTTGAGCTGGAGAGATCAACTTTTGCAGAAGAGGTTTAAGTCTGTTCGCCAGGAGTTTGGCCATTATCTTATAGGAGGCATTACATAGTGAAATTGGCCTGTATCTGTCGAAAGAGCCAGGGTTTGCTTCCTTGGGGATTAATGCAAGGAATGTGGAATTGATTCCACCACCCACCTTAGCCTTTCTCATGATCCCTTGAGTCATTTGTAGCAGATCAGATTTGATTAGCGCCCAGCATATTTTGTAAAAATGTATTGAAAATCCGTCGGGGCCAGGAGCTTTATCCGGCTCCATTGACCACACGATCTTATAGATTTCTTCCTCCGAGACCAGTTTCAAAAGGGAGTTGTTGTCTTCAGAGTTGACTAGCATCGGAATGTTTGACAGGAATTCGTTAATGTCCTCCTCGCTCCCATTTCTTTCGGCAGTGAGAAGATTATGGAAGTGTCCCTCAGCAGCAGCCTTAATTTGTTCAAAACCTTTACATACCTGGCCATTGGCTAAGGTAATTTCATTGATATGATTTTTTGAAAGTCTGGCCCTGTACTGTTTGTGGAAGTAAGCAGTGTTTCTGTCTCCAGCTTTAAGCCAGAGGCTGCGAGACTTCAAGCGCCAATACTGCTCTTCATTTCTGAAAGAATTGTAAACTCTCCTTTGCTCATTGTTTTCCACTATTAGATCTGTTGGAGAAATGTCTTTTTTTTCCAAGTCAAATTGCAGTTCTTCCAACTGGAGAACAGCCTCTTTTCTCTGGGAGGTGGGCGTTTTTTTGGCATTTTTAATCCAGTCTTTTAGAGCCATTTTTGTGCTCTTTATCTTCTGCTCCCATACGTAGCTTGGAGAGCCTGTGACCTCTGTTCTCCAAGCAGATTGAACTGTATCGTGGAACCCATCTATTTCTGCCCAGAGAGGGTTAAACCAAAATGGCAGAGGTACTAAATCTTCTTCATCTTTAATACATAGAAGAATTGGTTTATTGTCAGATGTGAGTTTTGGAAGGATCTTGGTTAACACAATTCTGTTGTCCAGCATAATGGAGCTGCTGAAAAGGAACCTGTCCAATCTTGCTGAGATGTGGTCTCCCCCTGATCTATTGTTGGTCCACGTATATGCTCCTTTAACAGGCTTGAAGTCTACAAGGTCCCAATGTATAATAAGGTCTTCTACAATGGGGAGGAAGGGATCCCTCGAAGAACTCCCTCCTCTCTTCTCATTAGGATCCAGCACAATGTTCAAGTCACCTCCTAGTATTAAATTTTGCAGATTGTGAAGCTCTAGATAGGCTGAGAGTGACTTCCAGCACTCTTTCTTTTCCTCATAATGTACAGGAACATATAAATTAAACAATGCCAGGACTGTGTTGCTTGCTTTGTGTCGAAGTTCTGTAAAAATCCAGTGTTGAGATTCATGGGATCTTTCTAATGAAAAGAGATTTTGAGACCAGAAGGTACCTATTCCCCCTGTTGTTCCTCTTGCACTGATTGCCTTTCCTAAGTCAAATTTCCACTTGGTGTTGCTTATGTTCAGTAGGTGCTCCCCCTCAATTTTTGTCTCTTGGAGCATTAGGATGTCTGCGGATTCCGTTTTCAGTAGATCTTTGATTGCTTCTGCCTTAGTGGGATTCCCCAGGCCCCTACAGTTCCAAGAGACCATCTGCATCATTTAAAACTGGAAGGGGTAGGTCCACCCCCCTTGGGGGTCCTTAGTCTAGTATTCCTTCCGAGGGTCATCTCAATGGTAGTCTAGCTGCCTAGGGTTTTTTGTCTTTCTGATTCTTCTTCCCTAGATTCTCTATTAGATTTCCTACCAGCTCTCTTAGATGGCCTCTCAAAGGTTTCATCATCCGAGGATCCCATAATTTCAGTGTTCTTCTTTTTAGCCTTAATGATATCTGCATAAGAAGGGGAAGAGGTGTTACCTTGAGAAGGGATTGAGATGGTGTCAGGATCTGGAGCTGTGATGTTGCTCATCAGGGTTGATCCATCCGGCTCTGCTTCTGGAGGGTCTGGCTGGGGGGTTAGAGATTCGAAGGGGTTCTTGTCCGCTTCTATGTTGGCTTTATCCTTGCTTCCTGTTGTTTGGATGTCTGCATTTTCTTGCCCTGCTTTGTTCTCCACTCCTTTGCCTTTTTTTTTGTTATTCTGTCTGCTGTTTGATGGCTTCTTAACTTGGTTCCACTGCTCTCCTTTTTCTTTCTCTGTTAGCTCTTCATTTTTTCTCTTGCAGTATCTGGCGAAATGCCCGTATTCATGGCAGAGTCGGCATTTGAATGGGAGCTGCTCGTAATCAAGCTCCTGAATGTGTGACCAGTCTGCTACCGTGAGTTTGATGGCTTCAGGCAGCCCGACTTCTAGGTCTACTTCGACACAAATGCGAGCACATGAATACTGGTCCTTCCTCGGCGCCTGATCGATGTATTTTCCTAGGGCGTTGCCAATAGACTGCAGAGATCTCTGATTCCAGCAGTGAAGGGGGAGGTGGGGAAGTCGCACCCATACTGGCACCGCCGTGGGCACATCCTGAGCGGGGTCAAAATCTGGCGACCATTTATTCAGATAAAGACCTTGAGGGCCCATAAAATATGGCCCATTTCAGAATATCAGACTTCTATCTTCCACATTATCAAAGACGAAGACAAAAAAGCCTTTCCCCGCAAAATGACTCTTGATGCTTTCCTTAACCAGGGGAATCCAATTCCTTTTTACCCAATCGTCGACAACCTTCGGGGAAGGCCAAATCCCTGTGAACTGGCCTATAAGGCCCCTCTCTGCCAGGTTCAGGGCGGATTTGCACGTTTCCTCCATAGGCAAAGACACCGTGGGAATGCTAGCCAGTTTCTTCACGAATTTCTGCTGGGAGCCGGAGGGGGGCCGAATACCCGATGCAGCTACGAGGGAGATGAATGCAGCAAGCTCAGGGGGTGAAGGGGGGGAGGCCGCAGGTCCTCCTCCAGGATCCATGATGGAGGAGACTGTACCAAAAAGGCGCCGACCAGGCGCAGCTAGGGCTGCAGCAGATCGAGCGTGAGAGCGGGCTATTCAAGATGGTTTTTATAAAATGAAATCAATATTTATGGTAAGAAGCATGAATTGAAAAAAGAGTAGAGCAATAACATTGGAGCAAAAAATGAAAAAAGAGAGAGGAGAAATAGTCTGGTGATACCCTTAGAGACAATATCTCGCATAAGACACACATATAAAGACTGATGATCAAGTCTTCAGAGTTGGTGAATTCCCCTGTAATGCCTTGACAACACAATGATAATGTTTTGAAGTGATGAAACATCATTTCATCTATAAATTGTAGTCCAACTAATATTAGGTTGGAAAATGATATTGTAATACTTTAACATTTCATATAATATAATTTATGTGGTTGAAATTATTTATAGTTGCATTTAATGTTGTTTAGTATTTTAATTAAAATATGCAACTTTGTGTTTTCATATTAGATGAACATGCACATTGTATGACATTTTTTAAATCATACAAATTAATTTATGTTGATTAATAATGAACACAAAATCAATTTAAAACTACTAAATTAGTAGTTTATATTGATTAATGATGAACACAAATAAAATGAATATACGACTAAATTAGTCATTTACAATGATTATTAATGAAAGTAAATGAAATGAATATAAACTATTAAATTAGTCGTTTATATAATGAATAAATGGCTATTGCAAATGATAAATTTGTGACTACAAATGACGACTAAATTTTGCATATATATATGACTATTAGTAGCTAATTTACAGTATCTTATAACACGACTAAAATTTAGTCATATTTCTTCGGCCATTAATTGGTTTCAAACGATGACTAAAATTTGCATATATATGACCATTAGTAGCTAATTTACAGTATCTTATAACACGACCAACATTTTGGTCCTTAATTGGTTTTCTCGGATGATCATATAGTAATATATATTGTTGTATATTTTGTCATTAATTGCGAAAATCAATGACCAAATCAATGTCTAAATTAGTGACTAAATCAATGACCAAATCAATGACCAAATCAATGTCTAAATCCGTGACTAAATCAATGACCAAATCAATGACCAAATTAATGACCAAATATACAACTAGATAACAAAATTGAGATAAACAATTAATGAAAAAGCTAAAAACGATCAAAAGTTGGTCGCGTTATAAGATACTGTAAATTAAATACTATTGGTCACCAACTAAAAAATAGTCCTTTATATGCAAATTTTAGTCGTTTTTTTAGTAACTAATTAGCCGTTTTGTACTAGTGCACGTATTCCAAAGAACATATAATTTGTTTGTGAAAATTTCACTCAGAACATGTTTTATTAAAATAATTAATTATTTTAATAGTGATCGTAAGTCTAAACTTAGGGAAATTAAATAATTAAAGGACATTAATCAAACATAGTGTGAATCTTCTAGAAAACACGGATCAAGTCAAGTTATGATCTTAGTTGTTGATTAGAGATCTAATCTCGGTCATTGATATTTTAATGAGAAGATTATAAAAGAAGACTCGAGGGTGATTTAGAAGATACACTAGTGCAGATACTCAGTTTCCCAAGTAAAATCGATTTTCTCAGTGGTTGATGTTCGGCAAGAGAAAATTGATCCAGAGGGAGAGTTGCAGGTGGAGGAGAGATAGAGAGGGTGCAACATCAATCCAGGGTTCAGGAGCAAGTAATGTAGTGGAAGGAAGGGATAGCACAATGGCTGAAAAGGACAGTGCAAAGGTGACGCAAATCTGCATAGTCTTCATGTAGAACCAACACAGGGGTAACGCAGGAGGCCTAAGAGAGTCATTTCGAGGTCATTTCTCATCTAGAAAATTTGTGAGGAATTTCTCTAGTGTTATCATAAATAATTTCTCTTCATTACTGCTAATTGTAACTTGTACAAGAAGATTTGTTGAAGAAGAATAGAAAACCTGATCTATTGCACTGGTTTTCCCACATTAGGTTTTTCCGGGGACAATTTTCCAAAATATCTGTGTCACTCTTGTGCTAGTATTTCCTTGTTGATTTTCTCAGTAATTGTGAAGTCTACATTTGAACTTATTTCGATATTTACTAAAGATATTTATGCAAATAACTTGTTTATAAATAATAAGTAGAATAAATAATATCAGATAATGCAGTAGGATTTCAAGTTGAAATTTTCACAAAGAACAATTCTCATATTTGTTTTATGGAGACCCAATCCATAAGAGGGCATATTTGGATGTCAACCCTCAAATCCAACTAAAGGAGAATTGACTCAATTTTTTATTAAAACCCTGAACAGAAAGTCATTAGGTGTGAGGATTGCGATCCGGGAACGAGTACAAGTTCTACAACAAAATATCCATGAATAGATAGGTATTCCAAAACGATTTCAAAATTTGATTTATTCAGGGAAATATATGCAAGAGGGAGTCAAGTTATAGGACTATGGCATTGGAACAGATTCAACCATCATCCTGAACTTACGTCTACTTGGAGGTTGTCTGGAAACCAACTCTAAAGGCCCATCTTCTTACAAGGATGAAGTTAAAAGGAAGGAAGAACCACAAAATAATGCATAAAAATGTCCCAATATTCTTGGTCCCTATATTGTGGAGCAAATGAAACAGGTGTCGGAATTGACAATCAACCTGTCAAAAGTTAATGAGTTATACTATGATTTCCACGCAAAAGCATAATATGCAGATTCAATGGTTTCTGGCCCAAATCAAAGAATTTACATCAATGGATATACTCTACCTGGACAGAAAAATGTGAAGTTCATCTATGTTCAAAATGGTTCTTGATAGTTAAGCTTGACATAGCAACAGATTTGGAATATGTTTTAAACAAGGGACCATGGTTCTGGGCAAATGCAGGTCTCTTCTTGACACCATGGTCCTCGGATTTAAATGCAAATACCATGGTGGTCTCCAAAATTCCAGTTTGGCTCTGGTTACATAATTTTCCCCTAAATTTTTTGCATCACTTAGTATTACAAGGAATAGGGAATTCCTTGGGGAAGTTCTTAAAAGTGGATGAGATCGAGTCTCAAAAGGCATTTTCACCTTTTCCAGAATATGCGTAGAGGTAGATCTTAATAAAGGATTACCAGATAGAATTATTTTGTTACATAACAATCTAAAGTGGACTCAGCCACTTGATTATGAGAATAAGACGTTTCGCTGTCGTATGTGCTTGCAAATTGGTCACCTTCAAAACATGTGTCGACAAACAAAAATAGATCCAAAAAATAAAAAGAGACAAGTTTCAAAACCGAAAGGATGGCAATTTTCTGAACCCCAGGAAACTGAAGAAGAGGAGGTAGAAATCCAAAAAAAAAACAAACGAGAATGTCTAGAAGCCCCAAGAATCCATGCAGAAGAATGACGAAGAACATGTTTTTTCAATAGTTCACATGCCTTCCATATAACAGAAGTAGGTAGAGAAAATCCCATCTGAAAAAGAAGTTAGTGGTACAAAAAGAATTCATGCATCATAAAGTTCAGATTTCGATAAATGTTTTCATCAAATGTAACACAAACTCAAATGTCTATTGTATCTTCCAATCCCAACTCTAATTGTTGGAGGAAAGTGGAAAAAAAGAAAGGTAGAAGGGAGTAGAATTTTATTAACTCATTGATGAGTTGTTTTTTATCTTAGATTCCAGGATCGGTTGTTTTACGCATATGCTTTTTAGCATCTACAATATATAATTTTGTTGATTATGAATAAAGTTGCGATATATATATATATATATATATATATATAATGTCGTGATGACGTGGTAGATGGGCATAATGATTGGCATGAAGGCACGCCTCGCAACCTCTTCGAGAAGTGAGAATTGTAAAACAGACATGTGGGCATACATGCAGCTATTCAATAGATTATTCAAAATAATGTAGAGGTGTAAGTATAAGAAGGCGGGTAGATGGAGGGAATTGTTAGCATGTTTGGGCATGGGAAGAGTTGAAGGTGTTAGAAGTTGTGAAGTGTTTATACATGCCAACAACCTATGCAAACCTCTTCGTTTGGAGAATTTGGAGATACCGGTAGATGGTCATTAGCAGGATATTTTTTGGCATTATGGAAGAGGTCATTGTCGCCTATTTGGGACCTTAAGGAGGAGCATAATTTGTACCTTTGTTTTGGTGGGATTGGAGTGGAGAGTTGGGGGAGATTGTATAACTAGCATACCAACAATATCATCTAGTATTGGTGCTTGGTTATAATCTCATTGGTACGTTTCCAAATTAACTCCCTCAATCTTTATTGTGTGTTTGTTCATGGTGATGGTAGGAATGGTCCATAGAATTTACAATCTCAGGTTAAACAAAGGTTAGGCTTCTCAGCACACTTGGTTCAATGTGGGGAAGCAAGGGGGTTATTCATATACCTGTGGAATCTGAAGTTGATGACTCATGGGCAATAGATTACCTTTCCAGTCTCATACAAAATTTTGTATAGGCTAAAGGTAGCTGTGAGGGATTTAAATTATGGTGTGGTGGAGTTAATTTATTTTTTTTGAACCTCTCATCCCAATCATTGTTCGAATGAGACTCTTGAACTTGATTTGGCTAGGTAGACAAGAATTCTTGCTTTGTCTTGTCCCATTTAAGGCTAACGGGGGGTATCCTAGAGTTTGGACTATTAACCATAGGCGTAGAAGCCAATTAGTGGGTTTTGGTGGGGTTGGAATCGAAGGGATTCATCTTCCCACTTTAACACACAGGTTCCTAACATTGAGGTTTGAGACAGTAAGAGGTTGGTTGTTAGAGGAATCTGGGATTTGGGGTACAACACTAGAGGAGTAATGTTGGGTATCTTAGATTGATGTTGAACTGAAAATGATGAGATAGAGGGGTCATGCATGATAGGGAGTCGGTATATGTGGTCAAGGAATAGAACACAAAAGAGAAGAGGAATCAATGAAAGAAGGGGATGTTTAGGACGTTGACTTGGACGAGTTGGTGGCTAATAACCTGGAGCACTCACCCTGCCACATTATTCTCCCCACCTCCCTTGACACATTGGCAACACAATTGTCATTGTGCTCTTGGAGCAGCTGAGTCAAGATAGACATGAGAATCGTAATGAAATCATCAATTTCATAAACAAACCTTAGTGTAATCAATGGAGTATACTAGACAAGAAGGTGTCACTTCGCAAAGGCTAGCATAGGCTTGTCGAGCACATGGAGTATCTGAAGGGGCACTTGACTCATGTCAATTTCCATGTTTACGAAGATCTTGAGCATCCAGATCCTCCTAGAAATTATCCAGACCATCCATTGGTGTATTGATGATAGTAGGATATATGTATATCAGAGGGGTATTTTGATCTTATTGAGTTTTATGGTTTTATGTATTAAGAAAGTTTTGGCATTTTGCATCTAGTTTTTGTGTTGTTCTCTTAGCCAACAAATTCAATCGAAGTGAGGCTGGAAAAACACAACGAAATTTCCAAACTCTATACAATCTCTTGACAACTTAATAGAAAAGTTTTAATGAATAATAATAACAATAAAAAAGATTCAACTTCTTAACAAACTGTTTATGAAACAATAAAAATTTTGCATAAATGTTTTGACTAACCTACTAAATACGATTGATACATTGTAAAATGGTATGGGGTAAGATGAATGGGGAGTATTCGGTATAAATTTGGAGCTTTAAATAAAGACTTATTAATATATGAGTGCTTAAATAATAAGAAATATTATATATATATATATATATATATATATATATAATATATATATATATATATATATAATTTTTTTTAATTATTATTTATTAAACTATAATAAATTTAATAAGATAAAAATAAATAAAAAATAAAAAATAAAAAAATTATTAAATGGTATATTTTTTAATAAATTTGGCATAATTTTTTTAATTTACATATATGTATAAATATTTTGAATTGCTTTGAAGAATATGTTAGTGATGTGGGTAGTAAAGCCATCCTCTTTGTGTAAAGACTTTTAGGGGTTATTTTCTAGAAACAAGAGGTGTTTAACAACATCATTAGGTTGACTAGATCCAATGAATAATGCAAAAAATTCATTTATCTGGAAAAGTTAACTTGGAAGATGTCAAGTGGCTTAAATCCCCTTGAAGATGCAATTTTTATAACTTCATCCTCTAAGTCATCTATTTCGAAGCAATTGCAGTATTAGCTTCATTTTTTTGGAAAATATTCACCCAATGTTGGTCAATGACAATGCATTTGTGTCTATATAATTTTGTTTTGCACAATTCATAAAGTACAAGCATCATAGCCATCGGTCTAACATTTTCTAACAAACATGCATTTTTTTATTCTAATTTTCTTTTTAGCAATACAACAACTATCAAGGAATCATTGAAATCTTGGGGCCATGCATGTTGAATACTTTTCACATTAACAAGGACATTAAAAATTGTGTCTTTCAAACGAAACTAACATCATTTGTAGCCACCTCAAATTTGTGCAAAACTAGTACATTGAGAAATAAGTGTCTTTTCCAAGAAGTCAAATCCTTTTCAACAAGACCGTTTTGTTCTTCTAATGTTGTCAAGGGCACTACAAATTGGCAAAGTTTCATTTGACAAATCTTTTGCACATTGACTACAAATTTGGTCCTTCACAATATACATCATTTTCATATGAAATGTTCTTAAGAAGTATGTCATGATATCATGGTTGTTAATGTCAACCATGTATTTTTGGAGGTAAGTTCATTTGTGAATAACACATCCATAAATAGGGGTGTCTTCAATAGTTGACACTTGTATTGTTCAGTTGAAATACTTGCTTTTATCTTCCTTATTTGTTGGGTGTTTTTCTAATCCATTTTTTGTAATTTGATCTTTTAGAAGAAGGAGTGAGGTTTTTTTTGTGGATGGGAAGGGAAAATTTACTTTCTCTAATTGCTTCATATGCATATTTGGTTCAAAATGTTCTTTGTTCACCTATTGTTTCAAGAAATCATGTTTAGTAACTTGTGCTTTTGATAAGGTAAATCCATTTTCTTCATTTTAATAGATATCTATATTTGTTTATATGATTCTAGAATATGTTGTACACCATTATGTGATAGATAGTTTAAAAACATATTATTAAAGCAATAGTTCATATTGAACATATGATCAACTAGAAACATTGTTTCGGGGATTTAACACCCTAGAGGTTGGTTGGGATTCAACCTCCACAGAGCAGGGGCGTACTACTTAACAGAGACTCACACGATCATGCACAGTCATAAAAACGAAATCGAGTAGAATGAGAGGTTTACCCGTTGGTCCTACGTTTGAAGTAGATCCACGTGGAGTTCAAACTCCCTGCAACCGTCCTTCCTCCTTAACCTGAAATACAAGAAGAAACCAGCACAAAGGACAAGTTGTACAGTATATTTCTACTCTATATGTTAGTGTGATTCATATAAAACATTAAATAAATCATCATGAATGCATGTATAACAAATATTCTTCATACATTAAAGCATACACTAACACGTTTATTTCGGGAACAGCATGATACTTCTGTATTATAAAAATAGTACGTACAAAAGTAAGTGGAGAGATCACCTGATCCTTCCAAGGCCTTCGCAGACCGTCGTCCGGATCCGTCCAGCCCTTGCCTCGCTAAGACTCCTTCCAAATGAGTGCATACGGGATAACATATAAAGGGATGTGTATCTCAAGGAAACAAGGGTTTCCTGAAATGAACTGGGAAAGTGCAGGAGGCACGGGGAATCAGACTTGGATAGGGAACCAACAGAGTATAATAATAATAATTCTCTCCCTCCCTTAGGCCATACATATGAGGTCTTTTATAGTCCCTCCAAGTAGTTTCAGCAGTTGGAAACAGTTGGCCACGGGCTGGGGTGGTTGAACTACCTGAGTAACCATCAACCCAGCGCGAAATTAGGGATTTTTATATATATTTTAATCATTAAAATGGCATACGCGGAAAAGTCTAGCTGTACTCGCGTATACACGCGGAAAAACACGGGCATAGTCGCGTATGAAGGATTTTCCACTGTTTTTAAGTGAATTTGTCCAAGTCCGTAGGAATGGGTGCCCATAAAGCCATGTAGCAATCATGAATCATGTCAAGGTGAGAAATGATGCTATAACAGATGCCCCCTAATATATGAGGTCAGAAGGGGTACATGATGGCCGAAATGTATTATGCACATAGAAAGAACTTCGCGAGGACAAGAGAGGACTTCACCAGATTTCAGCCTGCCAAAAACCAATGAAAGAAATCAGAGAGTCAACACATGCTGAGGCGGGCATACCCATGCTCAGTCAAAAATACATCATATATATAGAAAGTACTGAATAGATCCAACATGTATACAAGTATAACTGAACTGAAAGTACATAGTGAATCATCTGAGCAGGGCCCGGAAAGACAAGTCTGTATCAATGTCCAAGTATCACATATAGAAAGTTGATCAAAGATAATGCAACTGGATGTCTGATCAAGTAACTGAATCTCCAAGTACCGGATCATAAGAGGCGGATCAAACGGTACAATCACGCAACTCGGGGATCAACATATAAGATGCTGCTGTGCTGAACTGCAACATATAAGGGTGGACGACAACACCGAGCGAGAGAAGCATCAACGAGTGAGGCAGAAATCTTGATACGGCTTGGGGTCTTCACCGATCACAGCGGCACAATTCTACACCTTTGGGAATAAATGAAATTTTGATCGACCATGTGTCGTTTGGATTCTAGGGCAATGATGTTTCCGTTAACCAACGAAGCCTTTCAGATAATGATAATATGAGTGTCGAGTGCTGGATATAATCGCAGCTTTTGCAATGAATGAGTTGAAGTCGAACATTTGGGTGCTTTTACCGTCGGAGGCAATGATGAGTGTTCCTTTGTCGATAGCGAAGAAGTCACTTGTGATATTTTATAAACCCCCTAAGGTACTGACAAAAAGACTCTAGACCTTATTCCCAGAGCAATGAGTCGAAGTCGATGGGAAAATATCTGCTGGAAGGAAGGCATTAAGGCATCCCACATCGGTCCAGCGCGAGTGTAACCCGCAGGCCAAGATTTGGAAGGAATCGGACGAAGTAGAGTGATGGAACCAAAACCGAAGTACGTTTCCGACGTGCACAAGATGAAGCTAGCGCACGGAAGAAACCCTCCGAACCAACCAATAATGAAAGCTGACACAGAGGCGAGAAATCCACCGATAGGGTCAAATGGAAATCCAGGTACTGCACGAATCCCAAGTGTGATAATGTGTGCTGACGTCGAACACGGGGGAAACCACTCATTCAAAGACCCATGATGATGATCAAATGCTGAGCACGAGGTCACCTATCAATGATGGAAATAGGCCCAAGGTGCGGCTCTAGGCTTGCTCTCAGAGCAATGTATCGTAGTCGATAAGAGACAAACCCGCCGGCAAGAAGTCAATGGGGACCTTCTCAAACCAGCACGAGCAGAAGATCAAAACATCTGATGTGATAGAACATGATACTGACAAGACCGGGAAGGCCGACTGAATAATGAGTCAAGAGACACCGCAGAATGGCCGACTCGGGCTAGACTTCCCTTGAACAAAAGCACGACTCTGTGATGACCATGGCAGTAAAAAGTGACACTGTATAAGTCTGTCTTGCAGGAGGCAAAACAAACTCTCCATATGATTGGAAGAGATAACCAACCGGGGGAGAACTGACAAGTGAAACATAGTAAAGGCTGAACCTAGGTCAAAACTAAAACCATCCCAAATGAAGGAAATATATATAAGTATATGTGCTTTGTTCAAGGGCGACAAACTGACTCTGTACTGCCATCAAAATAACGAAGATACATCCCGTTCCCGCTCTTTTTGTTATATTTGATTTTTTGTCTTTTTCATATAATAAGCCTGAAAAAGAATAAAAGAATGCTATGGTACAATGGATAGAACGAGTATCAAGAAAGCAGATGCACTAGTTCCAGGGTTTGGAACAATCCTATGCTCAATGCAAGGTGGCGAAAACTGGTCAGTGATACTCAGAGGAACGTTCCATCCATGGGTACAAAGGTGTCAAGTCGTGATAGCTAAGTGCATGCGATGGTTAACTTGTACAGAAAGTCAAGGTCAAAAGTTGGCTTAAACA
The DNA here is from genome assembly GCA_034641835.2 of Pinus albicaulis. NCBI lineage: Eukaryota > Viridiplantae > Streptophyta > Pinopsida > Pinales > Pinaceae > Pinus > Pinus albicaulis. The sequence continues at coordinate 399,710,455 of CM076579.1, read as the reverse complement.
TCGAGTCCAAATGAAGCCGGCTAAAGGCCAGGATAAACAAGCAGCCAATATGCAATGCAGTAATACAACTTAACGACACCGGGGAGCCTCTAGGGTATAAGCCAGAAAAAGATAAGTGATGAAGGAGAAGAATGAAGCTTCAACACGAAAGACATGGCGGGACTAAAGAGGACTCCCGAGCCTACATAAAAAGCAGCATGGGCAACAAGTGATAGCGAGGAACTAACTAGGAAGCCCATGTAAAGGAAGGCTCTACCATCAAGTCATGATTTAAAAATCGGCGAGTGAAAAGGGTATAATACTCATGACCTAATGGGATCGACCCTAAGGCAAGTGATCAGTATGGAGGCTAGAATGCAAGATGCGACGGAAAGTGATTCCCTAACCTATATGCCAGTGAAGATCATATACCTGGCGTGAAGAGTCTGAACACATGGGCCGGAAACCGAGAAAAATCTCAAAAATGTCAAAATGTACCTGAAATATACCAAACTGGGCACTTCCAAGCAATCGAGTTATACAGCATAAGACAGATCGAAAAAATAAGCACAAGGAAATTTTTGCGAAAATTTTCAATTTTTTAGCCATAAATACACAAATTACCTCTCAATTGGTTCATTATTGCATAGTTGATTTGGAAAAGAGCTCTGGAGCTAAAAACTTGTTTCGTCAAATCAGCAACAACCGACCGTCGGAATTCAGCGAAACTTCAGGTAGGATCCTTATTCATCCTGTTGATTCATTTTGTCCGTTTAAAATTTAAAATTAAGTGGATTTTTACCTAGAAACCCTTATTAAAAAACGCGTACCTGCGCATACGCGGGTTCAAAGAAGGCAAGTCGCGTGTATACGCGACTGTGCACAGCGAAACTAGCGTATGCGCAAGTCCGAATTTCAAAAATGAGTTTCTAATGCAAATTTTAATGAATTTTTCAGGATGACAATTTCATGGAGGGAACGCGAGCATAGTGCAATAGACCAAGAGGTCATGGAAGATCAAGCAGCGCAAAATGTCCTCCGAAACTGTGGATTATTCAAATTTTTCAAAATGCCCAATATGAAAAGTAATGTGAGATTGCTTGAAATGCTTGTAAATTATTGGGAACCGGATCAGGATTTCTTCATCATTGATCAAATGCCACTACGCATAGAAGTGGAAGATATATACTTCATCACTGGACTCTCCAGGAGGGGAGACCCAGTGGATCTGCACGGAAAGCCCCTGGGAGGGTTAACCGTGGAGGACTATGTCCAAATCTATTGCGTAGAAAATTCCAAAAAAGTTGGCACACAGATTGCAATCAGAGATATCAAGGACTTGCACGTAAAGATCCTCCTATTCACCATCGGCAGAGTGGCAGGATCTACCTCACTGCATCAGGCGTCCAGGACGCACATGAGCATAGTTGTAGAGTGCTTAATTCATGTGTATGATTGGTGCACTGCCCTGTTACTGAACATGAAACAACAACTGACCTCCATTCGCAAAACACATACAAAACACTTTGGCTATGGAACCATTTTGACTACATTCTTCTTCGAGAGAGTTCCAGCTTTGAGACCCAAAGTCATCTCAACTATCAGCAGCCCTCGGGACCCAAGAATTTCCCGTTGGGCAGACATGATGAAGAGACTGGGGGGCAGCGAGGTACCCCGAACTACCTGGGACGATGAGTTCTTCTTATGGTGGAAAGAACAGATCATCGCAGTAGATGACTATCCCTATGCCGGGATGGATTTCCGAGGAGATCCAGATCTAGTACTTCCACCCGGTGCAGCATGGGGAGCAGTCGGTAAGTTTTTTCAAAAATTTTAACTTATATGATTTTTTTGGATTTTTCAAATATGTATGAAAATGAAAAACAAACATGTTTTTGGATTGGATTCATAATGACTGACAAATGAAAATGATCATGTTTCAGATGTTGGACCAGTTCGTCCTGAGGGCCTAGCACGTCACAAACGCCGCAGAGGTGAGGCAGAGACAGCGGATTCTGACAGGACACTCCAGGCCGTGCAGAGAAACTTGGAGGGACTGACCCGCCAAATCCCTCTGGCTGTTGTGGAGGACTTGCCAGAAGCCGTCCAGAGACGGGTTGTAGGAGTACCCCGGGACTGGGTTAGACTGTTCCGCCGTGTGGCCACTACAGTGATGTTCTATAGGAACGCTGGGCAGGGTCCTCAGGAGTAGATAGTTTTTACATATTAGATGACTGTATATTTTTTGAGACTGAACATGATGGGGCATAAGCCCAAGTTTTGTACGGCATTGATGGATCCAAAATTTTGTAAAGTTTTTTGACATACTGATGATATATATACAGCGATATTTTGATGTGATGTGATAAATGTATCAAATGTATGATGTTTTTGATGATTAGATTTTATTGTATTGAATGATTAATATTCCAATCTAAAGCTTGATTAGCCAATGAGTCAGCAAACCAATTGTCAGCTCGAGGAATATGAATGAATGTTAAAAATTGAAATGACCTTTGTAACAAACGTACCCTCAAGAACAATCGTAATAAAAATGGATCTCGTAGCCGATAAGTGTTGTTCAACTGCGACACCACCAGCTGGGAGTCCAAGAAAACTACCAACGAATCAACACCCAAAGATATTGCCTCCAAGAGTAGATGAATGACTGCAGTGTATTCTGCTACGTTATTGGAAGCAGGACCAATGCAGACCCCTCTTGATACCAACAGCTGACCGGAAGGATAATGAAGCACCCAAGCCGCGGAAGCTAAGTTTCGGGTGTGTCTACTAGCACCATCGGCGAAACCATAATGACTCATGACATCAACACAACCTGCCAAAGCAGATCAAAAACATCACCATCTCATCAAAAATCGAAAATCAAACAGATATGTACAAAACAAAAAACTACTATATACAAAGCAAAATGCCAGGCCAAAGCCTAGGCATAGTACTTCTTCAAATAGAGCCCATTTCGGGGCTCCGGCAACTCGTTCCCTTCGAAGTCAACCAAGGTATACGCTCCTTTCTTAAGGACCTTTTGACGATATAGGGGCCATACCACATCGACTTAAACTTTCCTGCCCCCAAGGCGTCTTTTTCTTGGGCATAGACCAAAACAAGGTCACCTTCGGAAAAGACCCTAGGCTTAACCGCCTTATCGTACTGGACTTTGACTCGGTTTTTATGCGCTTCGTTCAACGTGGCGGCATCTCGACGCTGCTCATCAAGATGTTCCAGATGAAGAAGCCGCTCTGCCAGACTGGAAGTGTCAGGAAGAAGCTCAACAGCTAATTTAAGGGAAGGAATCTCGCATTCGATGGGAAATACGGATTCCACCCCGTGGACTAACTGAAACGGAGTAAAGCCAGTTGCAGTTTTAACTGACGTCCTGTATGCCCAGAGTGCAGGATATAGCATAATGTGCCAATTGGATCTATGTTTATCAATCGTCCGTTGAAGAATTGTCTTCAAGGACTTATTCACGGCTTCCACTTGGCCATTGGCCTGAGGATAATATGGAGATGAATGCTCCTGCCGGAAACCCAATTTAAGAGCCAACTCGGCCATCATACTGTTCTGAAAGTGACTGCCATGGTCAGTGACAATCTCTCTAGGTATACCGAAACGAGCAATGACTTGGTTGAAGAAGAAAAGAGCTGCGGTCTCACCATCGTTCCCAAAAGTAGGCATAGCTTCGACCCACTTCGTAAAGTAGTCTACTGCTACGATAATGTACTTGTGACCTTTTGCCGAAGGCGGGTTACAAGTAGTATAATCCATACCCCACTTTGTAAAGGGGCCGACAATAACGACTGGAAAAAGCGGAGCTGGATGAGCGCGCATTTTTCGAGTATACACTTGACAAGGATGACACTTCTTGACCGATTCAATACAATCTTTGAAAATCGAAGGCCAGAAGTAGCCAGCACGCAAAATATTTTGGGCTGTAGCAAGCCCTGATAAATGACCCCCACAAGCTCCACCGTGAGAATCATTGAGCACGGCCTCAGCTTCTTCGAAAGTTAAGCAGCGTCTTAGGATTGAATCAACCCCTCGACGGTACAAAGCATCACCAATAATCAGATAACTTTTAGCTAAGTGACGCAGCTTACGACGCTCATCTTTCGAAAAAGAAGAGGGAAACTTCGCAGTCTGGAGATATGCAATGATGTCCCCATACCAAGGATCTTGTGGAGAGATCAGAAACAAGTGTTCGTCCGGAAAGGACTCATCATAGATCATCGCCTCTCCACAAGGCAACTCGGAGATCAATTCCGCAAAAACTAATGACTTCTTGGATTTGGCAGACATGAACTCTAGATCAAATTCCTGTAAAATCACAATCCATCTATTATATTTGCCCCCAATCGCTCGCCTGCTGAGGACAAACTGAAATGGATTGGTAGCTGCCAAGACATAAGTTTTGCGAAGAATAATATAATGCCGGAGTCACTGCACAGCATGAACTGCTGCTAAGGCTAATTTTTCTATCGGGGTGTATCGCAGTTCAGGTCCTACCAGTCCTCGACTGAGGTAGTAAATAACATGCTCTGCCAGAGCATCATCCTCCTGAACCAGAACCATACCAATGGTAGATTCTGCTGTAGCCAGATACAAAAGAAAATCTCTGCTATAATCGGGTGGACTCAGTAAAGGAGCAGAAGTCAATGCCTTTTTCAAGGCATCGAATGAGCGTTGAGCATAGTCGTCCCAAAGAAAAGGGACTCCTTTCTTCAACAGTCTCATATATCCCTTTGTAATCTCAGCATAGTTAACGATAAACCTCCGAAGAAAGTTAGACTTCCCTTGGAGACTTTGAAGTTGACGGATTGAAAACGGGGGAGGCAACCGAAGTATTGCCTCAACCTTGAAGGGATCTACCCTTATCCCTTCACTAGACACGATAAATCCCAACAGCCGACCGGATGTTACCGCGAAAACGCACTTGTTCGGATTCAAACGAATTTTATAAAAACGACATCTCTCAAATATTTGCCGGAGGTATCCTGGATGATCCATCCTCTTTCGAGAATGAGCAGCTAGATCATCTAAGTATGCCTCTATAATTTTCTTGATGTCGTGGAAGGCGTAAGACATGGCCCGCTGAAAAGTAGCTCCAGCATTTTTAAGACCAAAAGGCATTTTCTTATATGCAAACGTACCCCAGGGACAAATAAATGCGGTCTTATGTTGATCTTATGGACGGATAGTAATTTGATTATAACCAGAGAAACCGTCCATGAAGGAGAAAATCTCGTTACCGGCACACTCGTCAATGATCTGATCAATGAACGGTGTGGGGTAATTATCTTTAGGACACGCCTTATTCAGGTCTCTGAAATCGATGCACACTCAAATTGTTCCTTGCTTTTTATCAACGGGAACGGGGTTTGAAACCCATTCAGTCAGAGGAACTGGGAAAATGAATCCCGCCTTAAGCAACTTTTCAACTTCAGCTTTGATAGCTGCTGCCTTCCTAGGATTAACCGGACGAAGTTTTTGCCTGACCGGCTTAGCGTTTTCATATGTCTTGATCTCATGCTGGACGATAGATGGATCTATGCCAGGCATTTCCTCATAAGACCAAGCAAAAACATCCCTATACTCTTTGAAGAGCTCGGTATAGATTTGAACTTCTTCACGGGAACATTCCGCTCCAATGAAAACGTTCTCGATAATGTTGGGATTCCTGGAGATGTTCACCGGGATAGTCGGAGAGATCACAGCCATGTTCCCTTCAGCATAAACCTGTGCTGGTGCTAAGGGGCTCAAGACTGGGTGAACAGGTCCAGGAGACTGAGGACTTGGAAAACTAGCTTCGACTTCGCTCAAGTCAGGTAGGAAGTAAGGCCGATGATGCAAGTCATCCCACGGTCTCTCTATACCTGTCATTGCTTCCAGGATGGCCTCTTCAGATGGAAGAGTGGTATCTAGACAATCCTGGGCAGAAGAAGAAGTAATATCCAACTCTTCCGGCGAAAGAGGAGCTGGATCAGACTCTGCAGTGTCAACAACAGACTGATATGCAATCTCAGCTGCAGAAATCGGGAATGCCATTCCACCCACTTGCCCTTCCTCCAAAGTGGCAGCTGGGGAAGGTAAGGTCCAAGGGTCCGAAAAATAATGAGTTCGAAAGAACTCTCTTCGAAGGGGAGCCTTGGAGGATGAAATAGCATTGATAGACACCTTAGGAGGAGGAAGATCAAAAGATCCCATCAGGGAAGAATACATTCCCACTCCTAAATTCTCGATAGGCGCCTTGGTATTATCCAACTTAGGAACAGATGAGTCAGGAGGCGCATCCAGGTCTACAGGAGGACAGTCCAGTTGATCCACCGTGACTATCCTCCCTTCGTGGGGGAAACATACTATCCGAAATAGTGAGGACGCAATAGCATCCATATCATATATCCAGTTCCTCCCCAACAGAAGGTTGTAGTCCAAGGCTGCATCTACTACCTCAACCTCTATGTTAACGGTTTTGCCCCCAACACGGATGGGCAAAGCCGGGACAATACCATGGGGCCTATGAGAATGGCCATCGAATGCAGTAAGAATAGTGCTAGATGGAACAGCTTTGGGAGATCCTAGTGTCTTCCAGCATGCGAGAGACATCACGCAAGTAGAAGCACCCTCATCTACGACCATGCGAAAGATATTAGTCTTCCGGTACGATGATTTAATATAGAAGGCCATATGATGAGGAAGTCTCTTCTTAAAATTCTTCATATCAAAGGTAATCAGAAGAGAATTTTTCGGATCTATAGCTCCAATGGCAGTGAGCAAAGCACTGCGCTAAGCCGGACAAGACTGGAGTACCTCTAAAGCTGACATAGCACAAGGACTCTGCGCCAGATCTTCTACAATCGAGTAGTTCTGGGCAGACCTCATGTTCGGATTAATCGTTGACCGCTTAGAGGATGCCTTCGGTATCCGAGGCATAGACTCGACAGTTGGCTTCGTGATATGAAGCGGCTCAGTAGCATCAGGAACTTCCTTAGCTTTCGAAGATTCCTCTCCGCCATAATCACGGGATCTCGTAGCAACATCCACGTGAGCACTCATCATAAAGATATTCGATGGAATTTCCCCTTCCTGAGGACCTCCAGAGGAAGCCCCAGGATTTTGATTCGCGCCAGCAATTAATTGCTGCCCTTCGGGAAAAGGGTTTGTTAGCACAGCCTGGGAACTAGAAGAACCTTGCTGAGATAACAGGCGCTGAGCATCCTGAATTTTTGGGCAAAGATGCGTGAGATGGTCTCCAGCACAAAGCTTGCACGGAAACTTAACTTTCTTTTTCTCCTTTTGCCCTTCGCCAACACGCTTGTTGGTCTTATTTGCATTGCCCTTCCCATTCTTGCCCTTCTTCTTGTTATTACGTCCCTTCTTCTTCCCATCAGACTATTGATTTCCTTTGGGTTCAGAAGATTGGACAGCATTAATGGACAAAGACTGGGAAGGTGAAGAATCAGCAGGCACAGCCTGACCAGAAGAAGCAGATTGTAAAGACAACTGCTGCAATTGAGAAAGCAGGCTGGCTGCACTAATACTGACTGATCCGACAAGTCCGTCACCATGCGGACCAGGTTTAGGTTTCGATAGATCCAATTTGGAGCGAGGAGCATTAGACAAATACTTGTAAAGCATGCCAGACTGAGAATAGATCAACTCTAACTGCTGGGCCCTAAAGATGGCCTGCTCCTCGGAATATACCCCTGACATGGATACATCCTTTGAAATATCTGACTGAAGCGATTTCAAAAACCACTCGAGAAGGAACTCACCTGGAATATGGGCTTTAATTAGCCTCTTCATTCTCCTCCATTCCTGAATATGATCAGAAATGTGAGTTGCCTCATCCTGCTTAAAATTAGCCAGGAGTTCGGTCCCAGCCTCATATCTGACAGGCAACTGGAAATGGTTAAGAAAAGTGACAGCCAGTTCTCCAAATGTGGCGAAACTGCCCCCAGTAAGCTCTATATACCACTTCGCGGCGTTTCCGGTTAAGGTGCGCTGAAATAATCTCAATCTAATCGAATCGTCGATCAGAGAGTTGGATGAACACCATAAGTGGAATGTGGTGACGTGGTCTGCCGGATCTTCACCATTCTTACCTTCAAACTTAGGAATGTCTGAAGGAAGTTTGGTTGGAACCGGAGGCCAACCCGGACTATATCGAATTGGGTCATTAGTTAACTTCGCCAAGTCTGGCAAGTTTAACGTTGCCAGAAATGGTAATCGCGGCGGAGCCTGAGAATTCCATCCTTGATGGGATGGATTTCCCACATTCTGAAAAGAATAGCTTGGATTTGATGAGGCACCAGGCTGCCAGAAAGGACCCGTAGAAAACGGAGAAGAACCTCCTCCCCACGCCGAGTTACCATAACCCAGGCTAGTTCCCCCCGCTGAAGTATTGACTGAAGAGGAAAGCCCCTGATAGGGGTTCCACGCATTAGACAGAGGAGAAAAATACTGATAAGCACTCGATGCAGAGAAAGAATCATTCCCTGGATGACTCGCGATGAACTGATTCCCTGCCCCAGACGTTGCAAACATAGGATTCCATCCCATAAAAGCGGTCGAACTTGGTCCCTGAGCCCAAGGATTGAAACTCTGGGTCTGGGACGTAAAAGGAAACGACCCTAAAGAAGGATTGGGACTGGGAATATGCCCAGTCCCAAAGGGGAAACCCTGAAACGAAGCTAATCCACTAGCCATGTTAGACATGGGCGTAGATCCAGCTGCACCGGCGGTAAAGGAAAAAGAGGGATTTCCAGCAATGGACATCCCTGAAACAAAGGGACCAGATTGAGAAGCATATGCTTGGGTGAACCCGGAGCCAAACATAGCAGTGCTAGAAGCACTCGAAGATAGAGCAAGAGTGCCCCCTGCCTCGACAGAAGCAGGGGTCTGAATGCCCGCAGCACTCACGGTAGAAGCCGCGTTCCCAGTCGTGGCCATCGAAAGATAAGAAAGATATGGAAAATCTGGCGGTCTCTCAGACTCCGGTCCGACGTACTCTATAACAAACGGATGATCAAGAGGAAGAGGAGATGGACCTGTAGCTGCAGGCTCAGGTATATCTTCTATCTGAAAATCTTCCTCCTCAGGAAACAATACCCTCGAGGTGAGCGGAACGCTCCTCTCGGAACCGACACTGGAATCAGCAACGAAACCTTCAGACCTTAGTGGAGGATCTCTCTCCACAGCGTCAGACTCTACAGGGTGAAAACCACCTGCTAGATCGCTCCTACGCCTTCTCGAAGAAGGCTCTGCACTCTCAGGAGATAACCCCTGGACTCTCCTCGAACGTCGAGGCGCTTGATCAGCCACTTTTACAAATTTATTATATTAGACTCAAGAAAAGTGAAAAGCTAGGCAAGCTAGGAGCAAAAGAGCACTCACTAAAATCAAAACCCTGAGAAACAGCAAGCAAACAGCCTCCAAGTATTTCCGCTCCGGGTGATGAGGACCGGACACCAAAATACAGGAAAGCGAAGTATAGGGCCTTCCGAAAGCAGTCTGGGATGATTAGGGCCCGGAACAACTAGCGAAGGTATCGAAGGAGGTCTGGCAGGCCTCCTAAAAACGGCCTTTGTAGGCTCAAGTATCAAGACCATAAAGACACACAACAAATCTTCTTTGGGTGATACGACGTCTACCTCGGGTAACAGGTATTCCCCCGCGATCTGTGTGTGGAACCTAAGGCAACCAACTATGGACACCAATCCGTACTGGAAGGCTGGCGAACGGTCTTGAGGTTAGATTCGGCTAATCGGAGGGGGGGTATCCCTCTTCTTAACCTTCACTTCCCCTCGCGCTTGACTCTCGGATGAGAGCTTTCCCAGTCCACCTCACGGAGTTGGATTTCGCTCAATTAATAAACTTCTATGTTTGTTTGAGCGGCCTTGGAGAGTTAACTCTCCTCTCTCCTATTCCAAGGCCCTACAACCTAGCTAGTTGGTGATTGACACTAAATAAAAATTGCTAGTTGATTTTAGATTAAATCGCTTATTTTAAGGGCTGTTGTATTAAGTCACAAGGATATGGAGTTGAAACCAATGATGTTCTGACGCAAAAGAAATTAATAAAAACCTGACTACATGCACATGCAGTTCTTAGTCTTTCGATGAAGAGCAATTTCTATGTAAGTTCTCCGAGGCTAAAAATGTATTTTTCTTTTCGAATTACAAACTCACACGCACAAAAATTAAGAAGCTAACTAAATGATTCAATGCACCTAATGCAAATGACCACTAACATGTAAATTCTAAGATGCAGAAAGTCCCTTGAAGCAAGGTGAAATTTCCCAAAAGGCTCCTTCAGTTTCAACTAATCTTTTGATATCCAGAAAGCTAATTCTTGCAAACAAGAACTCTTAATATAAGACACCAAAATACTCAACAAGAAGAAGAAGAAATCAAAAGACAACCTCCCTTCACAATCAAGCGGGAAACTAGAAGCAAGAAACTTCACTAAAGTCTCAAAAGATGAAGCCAAACGAAAATGAAAAAGGCAACAACAAAAACAAAAACAAGAAACAATGTTTTTTGAGTTTTTGATATGCAAAAAACAAAAGCAAAACAAATGTTTTTGGGCTTTTCAGTTTTATAAAACAAGAGCTTCAAGAAAACCAAGAACAACTATCCCAATCCAAGCCAAAACGAGACCGAATTTCAAGCATAAACTTCAGCTATGCCCCCAAACCTTATAAGGCTAATGATAGCAAGATCAATAAGAGCAATGGAAGACTAAAAACTCAATCAAACAGCCAAGAGAAATAGTGCAAATTTGTTGCAACACAAAACTCCAAGAAAACAAGAAAAGTTCTTCGAAAAATGCAACAAAACCCTAGCTTATGAAACTCAAGAAAACCAATCAAAAACAAAGCAAAGAACGCAATGCAAAGCACAACACAAAGACAGGAGCGAGTCAATGAGCAAAAGCTCTCTGTTCTGGTAAAGCAGAACAGCCAAGAACGCTCAGAAAGCGATCTTGGAACTCAATCCAGGAGTGCTAGCACCAACAAGAACACTTCGCCAAAAGATCAGTTTTTGGGCAAACGAAAGAGAACCAAGACTTAAAACCACTTCTGTCACACTCCAGTAAGTACAAAGACACTGCAAACACAGGCCTCCACAGCCAGAACAGACCAAAAACACCAGAATCTTGAAATTTCAAATTCAGCCTAGGTATATGCGACCTTGCAGCTATGCAACAGGCGTGTATACGCGTCTGTGTCGAGGGAAATCCGCGTGTACGCGGATCCTTCTACACAAACTCGCGGGTATACGCGACTGTGTGCAAGAAAAACTGCGTATACAAAGAAAGATAATGAAAAATAAAAAGTACAAGCACAGGAAAATTCAGCTTCAAGTAAAATCATAGAAAGCAAGCTAGGAGCATAAGAGCACTCTCTACATTTGGCAACCTACCAAGCAATTTGGAAACAACCCAACGGAGAATCACAAAAATGTGATCCCAGTGGGAAATCTTCGATTCTGTTTCCGGGGATTTAACACCACAGAGGTTGGTTGGGATTCAACCTCCACGGACGGCGTACTACTTAACGAACTCACACGATCCTTTGATCATAAGCAGAAATCGGGATAGAATGAGAGGTTTACCCGTTGGTCCTACGTTTGAAGTAGATCCACGTGGAGTTCAAACTCCCTGCAACCGTCCTTCCTCCTTAACCTGCAATACAAGAAGAAACCAGCACAAAGGACAAGTTGTACCATATATTTCTACTCTATATGTTAGTGAGATTCATATAAAACATTAAATAAATCATCATGAATGCATGTATAACAAATATTCTTCATACATTAAAGCATACACTAACACGTTTTCTTCGGGAACAGCATGATACTTCTGTATTATAAAAATAGTATGTACAAAAGTAAGTGGAGAGATCCCCTGATCCTTCCAAGGCCTTGTGAGGCAAGTAAATCGGGATCGAGTCGACCCCTTGCACCAATGAACTCCTTCCAAATGAGTGCATACGAGATAACATATAAAGGATGCTGTATCTCAAGGAAGCAAAGGGTTTCACGAAATGAGCAGGAAGGTGCGAGGAGGCACGGGGGAATCGGACTTGGATGGGGAACGACGGAGTATAATAATATTATTAGTTTATTCTCTCTCTCCCTTGGGCCATACATATGAGGTCTTTTTATGGTCCTCCAAGTAGTTTCGAGCGATTGGAAACGATTGTACAGAGGTGGTGGGTTAGACCACAGGTAATATCCTATCTAGCAGAAATTAGGGATTTTTATATATTTTTTAATCATTAAAATGGCTTGGGCGAAGAATCTCATTTGTACTCGCGTATACACGCGGAAAAACACGGGCATAGTCGCGTATGAAGGATTTTCCACTGTTTTTAAGTGAATTTGTCCAAGTCTGTAGGAATGGGTGCCCATAAAGCCATGTAGCAATCATGAATCATGTCAAGGTGAGAAATGATGCTATAACAAACATCAAATTACCTTGTTGAAATAACAGTTCTTGATGTATATATATATAGTATCTTAATCAAACATATTTCTTATTATCCATAACTATGGAATTTTGAATTTTAATTTCAAACCAACTAAATTTATAGATCGACTCTCAACCTATGACAAAACCTGCCAATATATATTTATTTTCGAGTTCAAAGAGAACATATAGATAAACTAAATTTGTAGATTGACTCTCAACCTATGAGAAAACCTGGCAATATACAGATGATGTAGGTGTTTTTCCAATAAAAATGTTGGAGATAATGCTTACATTCCATATTTTAGAAATTGGTTTGTGATGGTTGAGAAATTCTCTCAACCTCCCTATCTAAATTAGGAATAAGTTGGATCTTAGAAACTCTATTTAATAGAGTAATCTGAATGTAATTTGTGTGTGAGTGTGTTTACACATACACCATTTTGTGTATAATATATGAGTGTGTTTAGTAATTGTGTGTTTTTTAGCTATTTCTATCATGGTATCGAAGCACAGGATCAGAGGCCTGTGTGTAATTGAGATTGTTGAGTTATCAAGCATTGCATGGGATTGAATGTGTTGATTGTAGTTGGGATTGCTGGCGCCGCATCACGTGCGCTCACCTGTAAACGTGTTGGAGTGTGATATGTCCGCTGTTCACGTGAACGTCTCGAGATTTCTGTTGCTAGAGATTGCCCATCGCGCTGCTAGTGTTAAGCCTGCGAGATCGCCCATTGCTGTGAGCGGATTTAAGTTGGAAAGTGGGTACAATCTTCCATTGTCGGTGATTTCGAGCTATGCCGTCATGAGCCGCTGCAGAGAAGACTAAATTGAGTGTGAATTCAGCGTGATATCTGGTTTCATTATTCAGTGTTAAATTTGCAGCAGCACATTTTGGAGCAGCGCTATGGATGATACATATTATTATTAACAGCATTCAATTATATTTGTGACAGCTGATTTAAAAGGGAGAGTATACAACTGCAGCGCCTGTGATGGTCACATCGCTTGCGGTGGTTGGAGATATCGGTGCGAGGATGTGGCGTGTAAGGTTTACGTGGATCCAAGTTGCGCTAAAAACTGACATTTTTTGGACTCCCAGATTAAGGCTGGAACACCATTGTCAAATTCTACTGCTGACATTGTCACGTCCGAGAATTCTTACGCTTCACTGGTCTTACTGATAAAATATCTGTTTTCATAATCGTGAAACTGGATCGCATCCCATGAATTACTGTACAATGTACACGGTTGATAGTCTTCAAAGTCGTTCTCTAAGTGCGAGTTTTCACAAATAGATTTAAGTGTCGAGTCCAGCAAACCCTCGGAGATATCCTTTGAAGGTTGAAAAATGTATTTCTTAACGTGGAGAACGAAGATGGGGAATGTCGAGGTTCTCGTTTGAAGCCTCCATGAGATAGGGAAGTATTCATATTAGCGGTTAGCAGTTCATCTTCAGCAGAAGTGAAAAATGAAGTGATCTATTCTCAGAAGGGACCCGCATGGGCTGAATAGTAGAGTATTGGTTTCAAGAACGAGTGCACATTGGAATGGCTATTGGAAATGATTAAATATTTCTAAATAACAAAGAGATGTGGGCATATGGTGTGATTATGTTACTTTTAGTGAGAGAAAATTATTTTAGTTATTGTGAGTTTGCATTATCATTATTTTGTTTGTAAAATTGATGGCGAATTTTCAAATAAAAGGGTCATGATGTAATAATTGATTCTAGATACATTCTGTATCTAGACGGTTTCCCTAGATAACTGGCAAGTACAGCGGTTAGCACCCATGTATTTCGGTAGATGGGAGCTCGTCCATAGAATGACTAGGAGTTCAGCTATTGCAAATATGCAATCAATTGTGTTTGAAGAGATCAAGTGGCAGTAAGGCTCAATATGGATGGTTGTCCAGATAGCATGGCAGTTGCGGATCTAGGGAAGGATCCCTCGTTAGTGGCAGATGTGGTGGTCTCCTAATGAGGTTATGCGACAGATTGGGACGCTGTCCAGTAATTGACTTCGGAAGGTCCTTGATTCGGGAGTTGAGGAAGCGAACTCGGGAATCCAACTTGCCAACTACACCTTTCCGAGGGTTATGAGGCAACTTGATGGAGCATCTACTGATAAGCTTGATTATTTTGTTATTTTCATGTAATGTAATCATTAAGGGGGGATGTTGGAGATAATGCTTACATTCCATATTTTAGAAATTGGTTTGTGATGGTTGAGAAATTCTCTCAACCTCCCTATCTAAATTAGGAATAAGTTGGATCTCAGAAACTCTATTTAATAGAGTAATCTGAATGTAATTTGTATGTGAGTGTGTTTACACATACACCATTTTGTGTATAATATATGAGTGTGTTTAGTAATTGTGTGTTTTTTAGCTATTTCTATAAAAAAAATGGCAATAAGCCCAGTGGGAATTTCACTTAAAATTCCAACGAAGGATATTGGTCCTATCGTTTAGCCGGCAAAGTTTAGTTATTTGGGTTGAGGATTTTGTTATAAAATATTTATTAATCACACAGAAGGGTTTTAGACAACCTAACTCAACCCTAATAGCATCATTAAATGACAAACTTCTTCCTTTCATACCTAATGTTCCACTGATATTTTGAGATTATAGAGTCGTTTATAATCAAATGCAACGCTATGCACTGTTTTCACACTTCCAATTTAATGGAATGTACCAGTTTTGGCCCAAATTATTTAAATCACACAAAACCAAGAATATGAGTTTCTATGACATCGAATATAGTGCTAAGGACTGTTTTCGTCCTCAACTTTCATAAGATTTAACAGCCTTGCACGAGATAGCTGGAAAGAAATAGTTTAAATTGCAACAGTGCGGGCACTCTGATCTATTTTTCACGGACATTTAAGGATATATAATTCTTCAACATCAAATACAATGCCATGGATTGTTTTCACTTAGTTCCACAAAATTGTACTAGCTTCCACCCAAATTGTTTGAAAGAATACTTTAAATTGCAGAGGGCTCGGCAATCTGAAGTTAACAAGGATCACAAGTCCATAAAGAAATCGATACTAAACCAAAGCATTTGCCACTTTCATGGAAGCCCAAAAACTACATAGGTTCTAGGCTATTCTGCTACGATGTCATGTGCCCAGAAATTATGAGTGATGAGGGAGTCGGAGTATTGAGCAATGAGTTTGAAATCTGTGAAGAGGGGTTTGTACTAGTTATTGATTCTAACATTCAACGGAGTAAATCAACACCATCTTCGGCTAGCGAATGCAGGGGATGCAGAATTAGTAACAAGAGCCACCCGAATGCAGAGCAAAGTAGATAAAAAATTCGGATCTGAACACCCTGAGAAGAAATTAACACAAGATCCCCAAAGCTCTCAAACTCTCCACGGATTCGATTACGAAACTTGTTTCATATAAGCGAAGCCCCAAAATAAAATACACTGTAATTGTGTTACAATTTATAATCCCGCAGTTGAAAGATCGCAGTCTTCAAAAACAAAAATGGTTGTCCACAAGTTAAATCCAGTATGCTTGTTAAGTGTGAGAAACTCTTTCAGTTGAGAAAAATATCTTTGCTGCAAAGTTCTGTTCATGGATTAAAAAATAGGAGGCACATTTGCAACCTCTACCACCATTAAAAAAATCCAACATCCTTCTCACATTCTACCAATACATACAAGCTTCCATAAATTAACCTTATAAAAGTTGGACTTGGTATCACATCGAGAAACTGTATGGCAGCATGTTTACATTCGCAATAAATATGTAAGCAGAGCAATAAATATGTAAGCAGAGCAGAGCTTGTTAACAGTAAGACAGGGAGGAGGGTTGATAAACAACATTAACATTGAGATATTTTATTTGATCATTGGCAAATTTGCATACTCCTCAAAGAGATATGCCAAGGAGAATCAAGTGCCATCTATTTCAACTCAAAATCTCTGATCATCAAACTTTGTATTTTGGAGCTTTTCAACTGCAACTGGGAAAAGCTGCTGCAGGTGAAAAAATTTCCCCTTTGCATATGTAGAAACTCACTCCAGCGTAAAGAGCAAACTCCATTGGTGTTGCAGGCCTTCAAATCTGAGGAACGGAGTCAGACAAAGCGAGCAAATGATTTGGACAACAGATCTGAGGATCCCATGCTTTGATCCATAATGATTTAATTTCTGCATCACTGAATTGGTAATGAATGAAACTCAAATCTGTATCAGCATTCTGGAGATAAGCCCATCTGATCTGCAAGTCATTCATTGTGGCCTTAAATGATTTGCAGTCGCGGGAGAAGAGGAAGAGGAAACGACAGAGTAGTTGAAGGATTTAGGGGATCTTAACAGTGATCTGATGGAGTGGGCGAGGGAAGAGGCAATGGCTACCTTCACCTGCCCTCTTTTGGGGATGTTCCTCCTCGAGTGCGTAGCAGTAGCTGTTGGCATCTTGATATTTGTGTTTATGGACTGAAGCGGTAAAGCAAGGGAGCTACAGACAGTGAATGAATGAATGAAAGGAGAGTACAAGGTGTATTTAAGCATTACTTATCCCATATCAGAATGTGAAATCTGCAATGTGAATGAATTTAAAGGAGTCGTCTAACGAGCCGGAGGAATTGCCCGGACGGTCAAAATTGGCTGGAATCCGGGCCAAAAAAATTTAAAAAATCTTGCAGAAACAGTGTTTGAATCTTGATTTTGACATTGGAAATGGATTCAGCACCATCAAAAACCTGTAGGACACCCAAAATATTAAACTTTGATAGTTATAACATGGATTTAGAAAAATTCCTGCCGGATTTTCTGAAAATCTTATCGGAATTTTCATGATGTTCAGGGCAATTCCTCTGGCTAGTTAGACTACGGCTTAAATTCAGCCCATGTAGTCAAACTGTGGAAAAAGTGCCCTTTATTCAAGGGGCCGGCGGCGGGCCAACCAATGAATTGAGTAATAAGCGAAGCGACTTGAGTTTACCAATAACGGACCGGAAGTGGGAAATAGTTGGCCTGTCATAGACGCCTCAGCTTCCATCAATCTATTTGACAATAATGGTTTATTATTTTATTGAAAAGAAAGATGCTATCCATTTCTGTCAGCTGCCTTGATATTAGCACGTGATGAATGTAGTGTAATTAGAAGGTTGTGTATACATTATATTATTTTTTTAATGATTAAAATAGGTGGAGGATATATCATGAATTTAAATCCATTTCAAGGCTATATTAGATGCATGGAAACAATTCAGATTGAGCTTCAAGGGATTTAGAATATTAAGTTTTGAAATCGAGGAATATATGATGTTAGTGTGTTCAATACGTATTTATTTTATATTTTACTTCATTGGTTTATATATTTTATTTTATTAGTGTTATATAAAATTTAAAATTGTTACTTTAGGTTATTATAAATAATTGAGTTGTATTGAATTCAGTTTATAAGTTATAAAAAATATATAAGTTCAAGAATTTTTTCGTTGGATGGTATAAGGTTTGGAAATTATGTAGTTAGAGTTTTCGTAAAGTTATTTTCTGTTTGGGCTTTTTTCTCGTGGAAGTGGTTTTTTATTTTCTTGCATTTTAGTTTTTTTTTATGATGCCAAGCTAAGAGGCAACTCAAATAAAGATAAATGTAAATAATTTTTCAATAATTACTCTATAAAACATTAATGTCCCTTTACAATTTAACATATTTGTTGACATTTGCAACATCACAAGCTAGGAAATCGGGTTGTTGTTTGCCAAAAGCAACTAAAGACTCTAAATTTGAGATACACTCTTCCCTAATAGAGCACTACATCCAATTCATGCAAAACCATGTTCTGATTGGGAAATTTTTGGGCTTCTGGCTCATAGAACATGCTCTTGTCAATTGGATTTACAAAAATGGAAGCCTAAAGGACAAACAAATCTAGAATTAGGGACCAAAGGATTCTTCGCTATTATCTTTGCTAATTTGGAGGACCATACATGAGTCTTTGAAGACAACCCATATTTTTTCAATTTTGTGGACTTTGCCTTTATTTTTAGACTGAACACTTTTGCCAAGATCAAAAAAGCTTTATAGTGGCCCAAGTTTGGATTAGACTATACTCTCTACCAAGGGAATTCTCAAAGGAAGAAACCATAGAGGGTATAGGCAACACCCTTGGTCACTTTTTCAAATCTTCAGAGCTCACGAAGCAAGGAAAATATACATATTATGCATGTATTTGTGTCTACATGTATATCTCTCAACCTCTCCTAGCCTCCATTGTTCTCTATTTCAAGTACACATTTCGGTAATAGTCGTTGGACTATCAACACATCCCCTTTTGTGTTAACATCACCATGAATATGGTCATCTCTTCAAAGAATTCCCTCTTAACATTTGTAGCAACACAACAACCTAACGACCCACTCACATATCCAGGAGGCCTCACTCTAGTCAATTCTAATCACAAGCATTCAAAGGCTTCAACTACTTTTGAAACCGATCCAGGACTCCATACACGGAACAACTTCGAAGCCCTCATTGGCACATCCTCTCATGCATCTTTGGTGACACCAAGTGCCTTCTCAACTAGAACTAGCCATAGCTAGTATTAGATCACACTAGGAGGACCTTGCAATGTTGGTAAAATTGTCATTGATGTCAAATTATATGATGATGAACCCTAGGTGCATTGTTGAAGCAAACCCTAGGTGAAATCCCTAAATGAAAAACAATAACCCTAAAGTGTGAAACCTTAAATATATATACTTATATGAAACCCAAGTTGTGTCGAATATTCCTAGATGAAAGATGAAGATGCTTGGAAAATCCCTAAACCCTAAATTGTTGATGACAAGCCCTAGATATTTGAGGCACCTATGGATGGATCAATGAGGCTCCTCTGCTTGCTTGGAATGGATTATCGTAAATCCTTCCTACCTAGAAAGATAGACTCAAAGGGACAACTTATCTCCTCAATCTCTAGAACTAGTGTGTTTGAAGGACACGTAGAATGAGTGATTAAGGAAGCTAGAAATTTCTCTGGCGGATTAGTCATCTTCTAGGATACTTATAGAGAGCAACATCATCTCTGATCAACGGATCACAACACATTGTATACTGAAAGGAGACATAAGGGGAGCCTAATACAAAGAAACTACTAGAATGAAGACAAAGAAAGGAAATTTCAAATCTAGTAATAAAGTAGGAGGAGGACAAATGATATATTCATGAAAAAATGTTAAAGAAGGTGCATGGAGAGCAATTTGATTATTTGAGTTGAAGCAATAATTGAGGTACCACGCATTGAATATGTGAGTCCAACCCAAACTTTGCAAGAGTTAAAGACATGTACAAATTAGATGTCAAGAACATCTCTACCTCTGAGGAAGACCTCCTTGTTATACCCAATACAATGCTAGAAAGTGATGTTATTCCACATAATATTTAAGAGGTGATGCGTATAGGTTAAGTACTTAAATTTGCGGGGAAATCTATAGTAGTTGGTTTGGCATCAAAGATGGTAATATTAACTGGAAAGAAAAGTGGTTTTGGGTTGAACTTGTTGCGTTTATAATATTAGTCCTCTGGGTTTATAATCCCTCAGATTTATAATATTAATCCCAAGGGTTTATAATATTAATCTTGACTTCCGACCTATTTGGTGGAACCCATAGATTTTGGATTTATAAAGAGTTCACGAAAATTAGTATTTATATGACTTCGATTGGGTTTACTTAAAAAAGAAATTAATTAATATTAATATAAATTAATTAATATTAAGGAAAAAAAGAGTGATTAATTAATATTAATTAATTTTTTGCTATCATAATAATAGAAATTAATATTATTCTTTAAATTTTAATATTAATTAATTTAAATATTAATATTTTAATTTTTATAGTAATTAATATTACTATTTCAATTTTTATTTTAATATCAATATTAATAGCAATTTTAATTTTGATTTAATTCTAATTTCAATTTAATTTAATTTTAATTTTAGCATTTATATTTATTTAATTTATTTAATTTATTTCTTTTAAACTGAGACGGATATGTTTTATTTATTTAGAAGGGTTTGGTTGGGCCAAGGCCAAAACAACCAAACGTACAATGCGGCTAGCCGACTTTCTTGAGCAGTAAAATTGATTTCCACTTTCCCCTTTTCATGGGATACAAATTTGGAGAGGTCTTTCGTCATTTATACTAAGTTCTCCATTTTGAAGAAGGCATCCTTTGTTGGCCATGGAGTCTGCGTCACTGTTCAAATTCCTGAGAATGTGGAAAAATTTGTAAGAGGTGAAATCAAGCAGTATTGTCTTCAATCTTCGCAGTGTCTTGTTGAGGACTACGCTATTAAACTGATCCTTTGATTTGAGCTTTTTTATGAGAATTTTTGAGTCTTCTAAAGCTTGGAATTCTTTAACACCTATGTCTCATACTATGTGACATGCTTTTAGGAGGCCTAATATCTCTACATGATTATTGGTTCGGTGCCCAAGTCCCCAGCAGAAACCATCCCTTCTTCTTTTATCTGGGGAGTAGATAACGCCACCTGCACCTGCTGCCCCGGGGTTTCCCTTTGATGCGCCATCAAAGAAGATCATGGTTTTGTTTTGAATCTTCCACCACTCTTGAAAAATGTCATCAGGATCTCTTATTCGCCATTCTGGGTTTATGATGGGAGAGACCAATGATTGTTTCTTGGGTTGAGGAGCAAGGGCTTTCATCCAGTTCTTTTCTTCAGGAAGGAGGGAGGTGTCCTCTTTGTAATATTGCTGCTGAACTGACTCAAGGAGAAAATATTTGGCTTTGCTTGCAACTTTTGAAGGGGGCCAAGAAATATCATTAAAAATTTGCTCATTTCGGGCCAACCAAATTTTCCAAAAGACATATTTGGGAATAGAAAGAATTACTTTTTTCCAAATGGAGTTGTTAGGGATGCTATGAGGGTAATACCGGTGTCATGATGAAAAGAGCTCCAGGACAAAGCTGTGACAAGGGACAGGAACTTGGAGATCAGTGAGGATGAAACCCCACACCTCCTTTGCGAATGTGCATCCAATGAAGAGGTGAGACGTTGTTTCGTTGTTGTTTCTACAAAGTGCACACCAGTGAGGGCCAGCGATATTCCTTTTGACAAGATTATCTCCTGTTGGCACTTTATTGCGCATAAGGGTCCAGGAAAAAAAAAACAAACAAAAAAATTAACTTTGGGGAGGCCGATGGGGTCCCATACTTGCTTCCAGAAAATGGGAGTTTGAATTATGTCTTTTGGAGGTAGCAGTGATCTGTAACCTGAGGCAGTATTGTAGATTCCAGTCTAGCCCCATCCCCAAGTGTCAAAAATTTCCTAGTGCACTGGAGCAACGTCGCTCGACAGCTCTAAGAGGGTGTGTTGTTGTAGACTGAAGTGATCTGGCACATCGTGGAGGTCCCAGCCGAGCCAATTCCCGTGCATGTCCTAGCTGGAGAGATTGTGTAGGCTATTGATACCAGCGTGGAGCAGCCAAGCTCGCAGTTCTATAATGTCATCATTCTTGCTGAGGGGATTGCGATCCATAATTCGATCATCCCAATGCAGCGTCAACCTTCCATTTCCTGGGATGCAATCTATTTTTTGTTTAAAGAAATTGATGCTTTTTCTGCAGAGATTCCAGACTTGTGTTCCGCTTACTGTGTTTTTTGCTTGTAGAGTCATGAGGGAAGCTCCATGCGTGTATTTTTCTCTAAGAATTTTGCTCACAGGGTGACTAGGATCTGTGTACATTTTCCAAATAATTTTGCATCCCAACACAAGGTTTGAAAGGGAAGTGTCTCTGATCTGTAATCCTCCTTCCTCAATTGGTCGTTTGAGGAGCTGCCAGTTGTCCAAATGGAATTTTTCGTTGATTTCATTTGCCTCCCTGCCAAAGGAAATCGCACAAGAGTTTTGATACCTGATCCATGATATTTTTTGGTGCCAAGAGGAAGGAGGCTTGATAGACAGGGAGAGAAGATAGGACAGATTTGATGAGGATCAATTTTCCTTCTTTGGTGAGCCAGTGCCCACACCAGGAGGCAATTTTAGACTTGATTTTGCTGATGATTTTTGTCCACAGGGATATTTTATTGACCTCGGATATTATAGGCAAACCCATATATTTTATTTTCTCCCAATGGGCATGTCCTTCAAACCCAAGGAGTTGCGCAATTTGATTGAGCTCATCTTGCTCTACGTTCCATCGATAGACTGCACTTTTACTTTCATTAACAATGGCTCCGGAGACCCTACAGTAGCTTTTGAGGACAATGTCAAATGCCTTTGCAATTCTAGGAGAAGCTCCATTGAGGAGAAGAGAGTCATCAGCGAAGAGGGCATGGTTCGAGGGATCCAATCCGCTTGCTGTTATTGTTGGAAATACTGAGAGGGGGGGTGAATCAGTATTCCTTTCAATTAGAGCATTAGTTAATCTTCAATTATTATCAGTGTTTGTACAATGATAGCAGCAAACAAGAGGAACACAAATGCACACAGTTTTAAGGTGGAAACCCACTCCGGGACAAAAACCACCTAATGCTTTTCTAATAATTCTTTAATATTCAACTCCAATTGAAAATAAAGCTCCAACTTCCTAGAATCTAGAAAACATTCTTCTCTAGCTCCCACAGGATGGACGCTCCAACGCCCGATATTCTTTAGTAGTCAACTGAACGGATTCCCCAGCACCCAATGAGCTACAACTCACTCTAGCACCACCCTACCACCCTATAGAAGAATAAAAGAAGAATGGACTCTCGTACCAGGGAAAATGGTCCACTTTACAATGATATAGAATGATGCAGAAGAAGAAGATATACTAGACCATAACCCCAACTTTGACACAACCACCTAATGAGATCCTAGACCTCCCAACACTGCCTCTTCAACCCTTGGCAGATAGACACTAGTACAATTTTTACAATAATGTATTTACAATGACTTAGTACAATGATACCTTTACAATGATTGTATGCAGTGCTGCCCACTTCAAGACTTCATATGATGAACTTCTTGTTGCCGTTATGCACCTTGGTTGTTGCTCTTGTCATGCTACCCTCTGCTGCACCTTGCTTTGCTTTTTTTCTGTAGAAAGTTTGGACCTTTGCAATCCTTGACAACACATGATCTAGCTTTTTCTTGCCTTCTAGGAGCTCGATATTGAATCTGGTGTATCTATGTTATTTCAGATCCTCAATATCTGATTTTCGGTCCTGTAGTATTCCTCTGAGTCTTCTTTCCAATTCCATAGGTCTGACCCAATTTTGATTCTTCAAGAGAGAGTTATACCCAATCTCTCACAATGCCCTAATTAAGGACTGTTTCAGTAGAGCGCACTTGTACGGCATACCACGTGTTACTGTTTCTTTATTTGTCTCTGAAATTGATATAGAAAAAATTACATA
Source organism: Pinus albicaulis (assembly GCA_034641835.2). NCBI lineage: Eukaryota > Viridiplantae > Streptophyta > Pinopsida > Pinales > Pinaceae > Pinus > Pinus albicaulis. The sequence goes on along the minus strand of CM076579.1, from coordinate 399,686,597 downwards.
CTGTGCACTATCCGCCAATTTTTACGAAATTCCAATCCGATACTCAGAGAGAGAGTTATGACGATTTTACCAAGGTCACTTCTTTGAGATGAATTTCAGGAGCCTGCAAAAACCCTGACTTCCACAGATCATATCTCCAAAAATGTTGTGCACCTTGATCTGAAATTTTTACTGCAGCTTCCTCAGGATTTCGAATTCACCTCATAAAAATTTCATCTTTTGAACCTTCGTAGAAAAAAAATTAGAGTGAAAATTCCACGATGACCTGTTTCAGATGGCTGAATCCCTTGCATAAGGAGGAAATGAAGATCACAATTTATATGAATGCTTAAGTTGAGAGGGGCTTTAAAAAGTGAATGTGGGAGGGATTTTAGGAGCTTAAAAAATATTAATTATGAATTTTCAATGACCCATGCCCCAACCCCATGGGGTTTTAGCCCACGCACTAGGGGTACAAACTTCAAACATGAATATCTCTCAAACCGTGAAGAATTACATGGCGTGCCATATATCAACAGAAACATCTCGACAAGTAGAAACCATCAAAAGCATTATTGACCCAAAATATATTAATTTGGTAGGTCAAAATTCCCATGCAATAATGGGTTAGCCCCTGGTGCTGCTTGGGTTGACATCAATGACAACCGTTGACCAACAGTTCTTAAACCAGGCATAGCCCCATAAATCCTTTCTCCAGTGAGCTTTCTGCTAAGGGTGTCCGCCATCAGAATGTACAGAAATGGGGAAAGAGGACAGTCTTGCCTCAGTCCTCTATGAGCTTGGAAATAAGATGTTGGGCGCCCGTTGACCAATGGAGAAATCTAGGGCTTTTCATTGCATGCTTTTATGAGGCTGACAAACTGAGGGGAGAATCCAAAGGAGAGGAGGACTTTGAGAAGGAAGGAGAGATTGACCCTGTCAAATGCGTTAGCCATATCAAGGTTGATCAACATCCCTTTTTCTTTTCAATGCTTGTTGGAGTGGATGGCTTCTTGCACTTGAATTACATTGTCCAAGATATGCTTGCCTTCTAAAACCCTCCTTGGGAGTTAGAGATGAGTCTCCCAAGTAAGAGTTTGATTTTGTTTGCTCAGAGTTTGGCTAGGATTTTATAGGAGGCATTGTAGAGGGAGATGGGTCTGAATCTACTGAAGGTCTATTGGTTGACTTCTTTCAGGATTAAAGCTAGGAAGGTTGAGTTGATGCCACCCTCGACCTTTGCTTTATTCAGGAATCCTTTTATCATTTTCAGCAAGTTATTTTTTATTATGTCCCAGCATGTTTTGTAGAAATGGATCGTGAATCCGTCAGGGCCTGGGGCCTTGTCGGGTTCCATAGAACAAATGAATTTGATAATCTCTTCTTCTGAAAAGGGTTTAGTGAGGGAAAGGTTGTTTTCAGGGCTGAAAAGGTGGGGGGTATTTGAAAGAAGGTCGGTTGTGTCCTCTCCACTGCCATCTGTCCCAGCACTAAAAAGGTTTCTGAAGTGGCTTTCAACTGCTGCTTTGATTTGGTTAAACCCTTTGCAGATCTGTCCCTTAGCTATTGTGATTTTAGAGATGTGATTTCGGGAGATTCGTGCTCTATATTGGCAGTGGAAGAAGGAGGTGTTCTGGTCCCCTGACTTCAACCACAAACTGTGGGATTTGATTCTCTAGTATTCTTCTTCTGTGCGGAAGGTGCAGTAGGAGGAAATTGAGCTTTCACCTCTTTGTCAAGCAACTCAGGAGTGATGTTTTTGCTTTCCATTTCCAATTGCAGGGTCTCCATTGACTGAACAACTTCTATTTTCTGACTGGTTGGAGTATTTGTTGGTTTTCTAATCCATTCTTTCAGGGCATGTTTGGTAGCCTTTAGTTTTTGCTCCCACACATAGCTTGGGGATCCAGAGATAGTTTGGCCCAGGTTGCTTGAAAAATATCGGTGAATCCATCTCTTTCAATCCAGAGGGGGCTGAACCGAAATGGGATTGGGCCCATTTCTTCCTCCTCTTCCACAAGTAGTTGAATGGGCTTGTGGTATGACGTAAGTTTAGGGAGGATCTTTGTTGAGATTATCTTTTTTTTCCATTAGCAGTGAGATTTGGACTAAGAATCTGTCCAAGCGGACAGAGATGTGATCCTCTCTGATTCTGTTGTTGGACCACGTGAAAAGGCCTCTCACCGGGTTGAAGTCAAGAAGATCCCATCCCTGAATGAGGTCTTCCACCAATGGTAGCATTTGGTCTCTGTTGTTATTGCCTCCCCTCTTTTCTCTTGGTTTCAGAACTATATTTAGATCTCCGACTAGAATGATATTATTGGGGGAGTGTTGCTCTAGGAAGACAGAAAGAGAGCTCCAACACTCTCTTTTTTCATGATAAAGAACTGGAACATAAATATTGAATAAATTAAAGGTAAACTTACTTGTACAATGCTTCAATTCGGTGAAGATCCAGTGTTGAGTCTCGATAGATTTATTCAGATGGAAGAGTTCATCGGACCATAGAGTTGCTAGTCCACTTGAAGAGCCCCTTGAGCTTACTGCTTTGCCTGCATTTTTCTTCCACTTCGTCTTGTTGATGTCAAGAAGGGCGAGCCCTTCGATTTTAGTCTCTTGGAGCATGAGGATATCTGGGGGGGTCTATTTTCAGTAGGTCTTTGATGGCTTCGGATTTCGAGGGGTTCCCCAAGCCTTTGCAACTCCAAGAGACTAGACGCATTATTTACTAGGGGAGGGGTTGATGAGTCCTCCCTTGGGAGGCCTTGCTCTGGTATTTCTTCTGATGGAAATCTCTATTGTTGGTTGGCTTCCTTGCGTTTTTAGCCTTTCCACCTCCTCTTCCCTGGCTTCTTTGTGGGATTTCCTTCTAGATCTTTTTTATGGTCTCTTAAAGGTCTCATCCTCTGAGGAGCATGAGTTGTCTACCTGCTTCTTCTTAGTGATTTCTGCATATGAAGGGTTGGAAGGGGAGTCTTGAGAGGCTCCAAGAGCGACAGTTTCTTCTCCTTCGTTGTTGGAGGTGGGAGACTCATTCTGTACCACACTGTCTAGGACAGTTTTTGGAGAGTTTGCAGGGATACTTTCCTTTTCTATGGGAGTTGAGGCCCCAACCTAGTTGGGGGTGGAGTTCTGATCTTTTGTGGAAGAGATCCCCTTTGTGGTTCCTTTCCCACTTCCTTTTTGTTGGGTTGTTTTCTGGACTAGGGTCCATTGATCACCCTTAGATTTCTCAGTCTACTCCTCAGCCTTTTTCTTGCAGTATCTTGCGAAGTGTCCATATCCATGACAATGTCTGCATTTGAAGGGGAGTTGTTCATAGTCCAGCTCTTGGACATGGGACCAGCCGGCGACTGTGAGTTTGATTTCTTTCGGAAACCCTTCTTCCAGATCTACTTCTACGTAGATGCAGGCACAAGAATACTGATCTTTTCTTACAGCTTGGTCGATATATTTTCCTAGGGCGTTGCCAATAATTTGGAGGAACTTCTGGTTCCAGCAGTGCAGGGGGAGGTGGGGGAGACGTAGCCAAACTATAACTGATGAGGGCATGTCTTGGGAAGAATCAAAATCAGGTGACCACTTGTTTAGGTAAAGGCCTTGTGGCCCCATGAAGTAAGGGTTGTTCCTGAAGATGAGACTTCTGTCTTCAGTGCTTTCAAAACCAAACACAAAGAAACCTTTGCCAACAAAACAACTTTTTATACCTTCTTTGGTTAAAGGGATCCAGTTCCTCTGAGTCCAATCTTCTACTGCTTTCGGAGATAGCCAGAGGCCTGTGGACTGCCCTATGGGGCCTCTCTATGCGAGATTCAGAGCATATATGCAAGTTTCTTCCTCTGGGGGGGCCACAGTGGGGATGCTATATATTTTCTTGACGAATTTTTGTTGCAATACAGATGAGGGACGCTTGTTGTAGGACACCACCAGAGTCTTGAATGTGCTTACCTCCGGGGGAAGAGGGAGGGGTTTGAGTCCCCCTCTAGCAGTGGCCATGGCAGAGCAAGAGAGAAGCTGGTGGGGCGCACGCAGGGCTGTTGTGCTCAGCTGCCTCAGGAACGTGGTTTGGATGTCACTAACATCATGATTATATTTATTTAATTTTAATTAATAGAAATTAATTTGATTACTATATGTAAATTAACTAATTAATTTAATTTTAATTAATTTAGGGTTTATTAATTCTTTGGGTTTTAAATCCCCAAGGTATATAATATTAATACCTTGGGTTTATAATATTATTCCTTTGGGTATTATAATTTATAGGGTTTATAATATTAATATCCCTCAGGTTTATGATCCGTGGGGTTTATTATTATTATTATTAAATATTATAATTACTATTAATTAATAATAATATTAAATTTTTAGGTTTATAATGTTAATCTCTTGAGTTTCATAATAATAATATTGTTATTATTATTATTATCAAGTAATTCCTAGGTTTTAGTCCATATGGTTTATAATACACATCCCTTCACTTTAGTAATTCCTTAGGTTTATTATTGTTATTATTTTTTTCATTATTAATTGATATTTTATAATGTTATTATTATTATTATTTTCTTATCAATATTGATATTAATATAAATACTAAATCTATACCATTAACAGTTATCAATGTATTTCAACTACATTTACTAATGTGGTCGGCATGTGATTAATATACACCTATCGACGTATTTCAACCACATTTATTTAAATAAATGTGGTTGTGCTAGTATTAACTGAAAAGAAAAGTGTGTTGAACACTGGTCATGATGACATGGAGTGCAGCAAACTAGTAAAAGAAGGAAATCATTCAAACAATATGGATCAATGAGTGCATCCACCCGTAGAGAAGAAAAGAAAAATAAATCGAAAATAAAAAATAAATGCATAGGTCAGTTGAACCACAGGTTGGCTCCATTACCAACTGACATGTCCCTTCAAATATGGAAAATCACTATAAATATAAATTGAACTCACTCAGTTTTAACTAACAAATTTAGTTAAGAAAAGAATTCATCTGAGATAGCCACATATCCAAAAGTAGCCCAACGAAGGAGAGAAGTTTGATTTGGTATCTTTTCGTGTTTAGTTTTGAAACCAAGTTTGGTAGTTGGCCAACCAAACCATGAAGAAAAGTTCTAGGTGGTCTTGGTGCAAGTTATTGGTGGAACAAAACTTGTGATTAGATTTTTTTCGGATTGTTGGATGTTGAGAATGATATCTTCCTGATTCAGAGGTCTTGTTTCATCCATGTATAGATCTCAATCCCCAACGGGGGATTGTGGGGGGAATTCCATCCACTATTGTTGCCTAAGGGGTCCAAGGGGGAGGTTACATGTTTGGAGCCCCCCATGGTAGGGGTTCAGGTGCAGCGCCCTCAAAGCTAAAAATAGATGAAAAAATGCCTTGTTAAATATTGTAATTACATGGTCAATGTGGTTTGTTCATTAGGCATATGATCTAATGGTAGAAGTTATGTTAATTTGGGGGTTTCTTTTTCCTAGAAGAAAACCCTATGTATAATTTATTGCAACTATGTATCTGTATTCTGGGCGAGAAAGGGAGAGCAGACTATGTGAGAGAAAAGAGGAAATTACAACGGATTTGTTGTAGGTTGTATCTCTTCATTTTGCTAGATAATATAAAAGGAAGGACCGGTTGTTTCTCCGTGGACGTAACCCAAATTGGGTGAACCACATATATTTGTGTCTCTCTTGGTTTATGCATTGCTTTGTTCGTGTTTCTGCAATATTTCATGGGTTCCATTGCTCTGTAATACATAATTTTCTAACATGTATTTGTCATAAGAAGAGAATTATAGTGACCTAAGTTCAAACATGTATATACCTTAGGGGCGGAAACGTGAAGCTCGGTTACACTTTTGTGAGAATCGGGGGAAGAAAATTTTTTTTGGCAATAGTTCGGCCGAACTTTTGAGTCCGTTTAGCTTGACGGCACAGTGACGGCGCAGTAAACAGAATTTTTGCCGGAGGTTTGGAAAACCGGCAATAGGAGTTCGGCCGAACTTTTAAGTTCGACTGAACTATGTTTTTATAAATAAATCGCCCGCAAAAGGAGAAAGGTTACTGTTTCCACTGTTGGCACGCGATTTTGTCTGCTCTGTTGCTGATTGCCGCGTTGGCCGAGTTGCTGCTAGTCGTCCGACATTGCCGCGTTGGTCGAGTTGCTGCTGGTCGTCCGCCATCGTTGTTGCTGGGTATGGACTGTTTTATCTCCTTTAATATAAAACGGAGTTTTTTCTGTTTGTGAAAAAAAAATTCAGAAGAAGTTGTCTATGCGTAAATATAATATCGTTGTTGTCGGGTATGGACTGTTTTATCTCCTTTAATATCAAGGACTGTATAGGTAATTGACCAACTGTAAATACTATGTTACTCTAACTTGGGTGTACACTGTAAAATGTTAAACAACATTACATTTGTATTTTCGCCTTAAACTGTTGTCCCTATTTCTACTAATTGTGATAGTATCAGCCTTGACATGTTTGTGACTAGACATGCTCTCACTGCGACCATCTTAAACTGTTGTCCCTATTTCTGAACTTCATTGTAAACTGTAGAGTAAAGGTTTGGGTAATATTATGAAGAAAATTGATCACTAAATTGATCACTAAATCATGAAGAAAGCCAAGTAAAATATTATTAGTGTATGTTTTTTTTGTTTTTTTGACTTTAACGGTTAAATTGATTGAAAGTGGAAAAACAGTTGCCGCGTACTTGAACAATACAACTTTGTTTGACCTTGAAATTCCTGTTACATATATAAGGGATTCGCCCTTTGTTACTGCAGAAGATCTCGCCTATGAGATCGGCCACGAGCTTGCTAGTTCTATGAATGGAGGTGCTTTGAGCCTGCAGGATTTGTTTGGACAGCCCTTTGATTACTGAGATTCAACCAAATTTCCGGAATAGGAATTGCTCTGTCCATTGTGCTGCTTAGCAATTATACATATGTCTAGGCCCATTGCCTGCTCCTCGTCCTTACACTAAATCCCTGGTCAATGGTAGTACATACCAACTTCTGGTTGATCCATAGAAGCCAGCAAAGAAAAGGAAAACCATGGCTGATCCTGCTTCGCTGTTTGGAGGTGAGATTTTGAGATATAAATGTTAACAAACACTAAGATTTGCATTGTCTCTGCTCTGGCATCAAATTCTTGTAATACTGTAGTTGATAACAAACGCAGATTCATAGATGCCACCATTCCGACCGCTGCCCAACTTGGGTTGTATTTGAAGAGGTTGGGATTACAACCTCCCAATCTTTTACTCTATTACTAGTGTATGCTATAAGATATAGAACCTCTTCAATACTTCAATGGGGTATGCATGTACCTATAATTTTGCTAATTGTAATAATTCTATTCTGATAACATGATCAGACTGCTCTGAAACTTTATCTGTCAACATGTTTTTTCAATCAAAAGACCTAACTAAAGTCTTCAAAAAAGGTACCCAAGTCATTTACTTTTTTAATCAAAATCTTGGTATTGGGAAAAGAAACATTGATAGTTTAACAAGATTTCATCTTTGATCATTTACATTCAAATTCATTTATCAATATTATTCACTCCCAAATACTAATTAACATATATGCATCTTAACCTAAGATCTTTTAAGGGATAAAAAAATCGGATACTACAATCATGGCATTCACCGATATGACTCAATCTAAAACACTGAAAATCTATTTGAAAAATACCTTACCAACTTTTAAATGTTAGAAACCCTGTTTATCACTTGTATAACAAACATAGTTATGATTAGAAACTCAAAAAATTCTCTTATGTTTTCTGATTTCCTTCTCTATTTTAGATTAGATTATATAAAGTATGTCACATACTAGAATGATATATCATCTTTTACTAGACTCTTTAGAATATTCCTACAAAATAATTTTCAATGATAGTTTCTAATAGTTTATCTTAAAAATGAATTCTACAGTCTAGCACATTGTCATGCACACAAAAATAATTATTGCATTCAATATTCACATTAGCACATTGTCATGCACACAAAGCTAATTATTGCATTCAATATTCACATTATAAGATGCACAATATTTAGTATGCCAAAGTATGATATGGCTTTGATGCATATGCAAAGGTTGTGACATAAGATGTATTCTCTCATTGACATGTAGAAAAGAAAACACTAGTTTGTATCATGGATAGGTAATTCACGTTGGTTGAGTCCATTCATTAAAAAACACTCTCTAGGATAAAAATATAAAAAAGTGAAATATAAGACATATTTCGTTAGGAAATGAAATTAGTATCAAATCAACTAATTCATTGAAAGATAGAAAAGCTATATGTTTTCCTTTATCTATTATGACAATAATGTTCTAAAGATTGGGTATGATAGATTAGCAAACTATGGTGACCTAAAGCTAAAGCTCTTATTAATTGTCATAGAAATGTGTAAATACTTTTCTTTAAATTAAAGGGTAGCATCAATTTTATATTGATTATGATACAAAATATTCCTTTGTTTTTAATTATTTGAAAGAGATACAAATCTCTTTATTTATTTAATGCAACAATAATGTGATACATTCAATTATAGATGTACAAAGGACATTAAAATACAAAAAATTTAAAGATTAGGATAAAAAAAATTTATAATCATTAAAACATTTCGAAAATAGTAGTCATTGGTGGATCTAATATGGTATATTTTCTTGCAATTAACAACAAAGATTTATGTACAAGGAAGGAAAGGGAAATAAGACTTAAATTGCTTCATGGTTTAGTTACACAACCACCACTTTGTTACAATAAACTAAGATGTTGAAGAACTTTGGCCTTCATAAATGTTGTTGAGAGTAGTACTTGTACTACCCAACAAATGTGTTATATTTGATTGGAATTTGGGAATAGAAGTAGCACCCAAAAAACCATCTTTGATGTTTTGTAGTATGCCCAAAATGACCATCATAGTAGGTTGTCCTTGAGGAGATTCATTTGTGCAAAGCAATCCCACATTTATTAATGAACTTAGACAATTGAGATTCTTATATTCTTCAGTGCAGCTACTAGTCCTCCTTAATAGGCCCATGTCCACCAGAGCTCATGCTATCCCAGAAAGGTCTATGCGAGGGTTTTTAACAGCGTGGAAAGCCATTGCTTTTGGGCTTGAAAAGTGCAATTTCCTACCGAGAAGAATTCAAACTGAAAACACATCTTGGTATATTATGCCATCAAACTGAAAACACATCATTTTTCTCCTTCAAAGAAAAAAAAACACATGTCTTGGTATATTATGCCATCAAACTGAAAACACATCATTTTTCTCCTTCAAAGAAAAAAAATTAAATTTCAATAGGCTTTAGGAAATTTAATTTCAAGTCATTTAATTTCACTAGATTAGAATTTCTTTCAAATTCAAGAGCTTATAATTGCTTTCAAGTTCAATAGATCAAATATTTTCACAATGAACATTAGGAAAAGACAATATTCATTGCAGTTGGTAATATAGTCAACTAGTAGACTATTCAATTATTAACAAAGTTGATGAAAGAATGCAAGGAATTTAAGGTTGCATTTCAATTTTGAAAATTTTCTACAATAATTTTTGTGGGATAATTTGTTATACAATATAATTTTCATAGTTTACTTTTATTTTTATTTTTATAATAAAAATTCTCATACCTGTAATTTCAAT
>CM076579.1:399607963-399676841 GCA_034641835.2 Pinus albicaulis | reverse complement strand
CAGTTTCTTCACGAATTTCTGCTGGGAGCCGGAGGGGGGCCGAATACCCGATGCAGCTACGAGGGAGATGAATGCAGCAAGCTCAGGGGGTGAAGGGGGGGAGGCCGCAGGTCCTCCTCCAGGATCCATGATGGAGGAGACTGTACCAAAAAGGCGCCGACCAGGCGCAGCTAGGGCTGCAGCAGATCGAGCGTGAGAGCGGGCTATTCAAGATGGTTTTTATAAAATGAAATCAATATTTATGGTAAGAAGCATGAATTGAAAAAAGAGTAGAGCAATAACATTGGAGCAAAAAATGAAAAAAGAGAGAGGAGAAATAGTCTGGTGATACCCTTAGAGACAATATCTCGCATAAGACACACATATAAAGACTGATGATCAAGTCTTCAGAGTTGGTGAATTCCCCTGTAATGCCTTGACAACACAATGATAATGTTTTGAAGTGATGAAACATCATTTCATCTATAAATTGTAGTCCAACTAATATTAGGTTGGAAAATGATATTGTAATACTTTAACATTTCATATAATATAATTTATGTGGTTGAAATTATTTATAGTTGCATTTAATGTTGTTTAGTATTTTAATTAAAATATGCAACTTTGTGTTTTCATATTAGATGAACATGCACATTGTATGACATTTTTTAAATCATACAAATTAATTTATGTTGATTAATAATGAACACAAAATCAATTTAAAACTACTAAATTAGTAGTTTATATTGATTAATGATGAACACAAATAAAATGAATATACGACTAAATTAGTCATTTACAATGATTATTAATGAAAGTAAATGAAATGAATATAAACTATTAAATTAGTCGTTTATATAATGAATAAATGGCTATTGCAAATGATAAATTTGTGACTACAAATGACGACTAAATTTTGCATATATATATGACTATTAGTAGCTAATTTACAGTATCTTATAACACGACTAAAATTTAGTCATATTTCTTCGGCCATTAATTGGTTTCAAACGATGACTAAAATTTGCATATATATGACCATTAGTAGCTAATTTACAGTATCTTATAACACGACCAACATTTTGGTCCTTAATTGGTTTTCTCGGATGATCATATAGTAATATATATTGTTGTATATTTTGTCATTAATTGCGAAAATCAATGACCAAATCAATGTCTAAATTAGTGACTAAATCAATGACCAAATCAATGACCAAATCAATGTCTAAATCCGTGACTAAATCAATGACCAAATCAATGACCAAATTAATGACCAAATATACAACTAGATAACAAAATTGAGATAAACAATTAATGAAAAAGCTAAAAACGATCAAAAGTTGGTCGCGTTATAAGATACTGTAAATTAAATACTATTGGTCACCAACTAAAAAATAGTCCTTTATATGCAAATTTTAGTCGTTTTTTTAGTAACTAATTAGCCGTTTTGTACTAGTGCACGTATTCCAAAGAACATATAATTTGTTTGTGAAAATTTCACTCAGAACATGTTTTATTAAAATAATTAATTATTTTAATAGTGATCGTAAGTCTAAACTTAGGGAAATTAAATAATTAAAGGACATTAATCAAACATAGTGTGAATCTTCTAGAAAACACGGATCAAGTCAAGTTATGATCTTAGTTGTTGATTAGAGATCTAATCTCGGTCATTGATATTTTAATGAGAAGATTATAAAAGAAGACTCGAGGGTGATTTAGAAGATACACTAGTGCAGATACTCAGTTTCCCAAGTAAAATCGATTTTCTCAGTGGTTGATGTTCGGCAAGAGAAAATTGATCCAGAGGGAGAGTTGCAGGTGGAGGAGAGATAGAGAGGGTGCAACATCAATCCAGGGTTCAGGAGCAAGTAATGTAGTGGAAGGAAGGGATAGCACAATGGCTGAAAAGGACAGTGCAAAGGTGACGCAAATCTGCATAGTCTTCATGTAGAACCAACACAGGGGTAACGCAGGAGGCCTAAGAGAGTCATTTCGAGGTCATTTCTCATCTAGAAAATTTGTGAGGAATTTCTCTAGTGTTATCATAAATAATTTCTCTTCATTACTGCTAATTGTAACTTGTACAAGAAGATTTGTTGAAGAAGAATAGAAAACCTGATCTATTGCACTGGTTTTCCCACATTAGGTTTTTCCGGGGACAATTTTCCAAAATATCTGTGTCACTCTTGTGCTAGTATTTCCTTGTTGATTTTCTCAGTAATTGTGAAGTCTACATTTGAACTTATTTCGATATTTACTAAAGATATTTATGCAAATAACTTGTTTATAAATAATAAGTAGAATAAATAATATCAGATAATGCAGTAGGATTTCAAGTTGAAATTTTCACAAAGAACAATTCTCATATTTGTTTTATGGAGACCCAATCCATAAGAGGGCATATTTGGATGTCAACCCTCAAATCCAACTAAAGGAGAATTGACTCAATTTTTTATTAAAACCCTGAACAGAAAGTCATTAGGTGTGAGGATTGCGATCCGGGAACGAGTACAAGTTCTACAACAAAATATCCATGAATAGATAGGTATTCCAAAACGATTTCAAAATTTGATTTATTCAGGGAAATATATGCAAGAGGGAGTCAAGTTATAGGACTATGGCATTGGAACAGATTCAACCATCATCCTGAACTTACGTCTACTTGGAGGTTGTCTGGAAACCAACTCTAAAGGCCCATCTTCTTACAAGGATGAAGTTAAAAGGAAGGAAGAACCACAAAATAATGCATAAAAATGTCCCAATATTCTTGGTCCCTATATTGTGGAGCAAATGAAACAGGTGTCGGAATTGACAATCAACCTGTCAAAAGTTAATGAGTTATACTATGATTTCCACGCAAAAGCATAATATGCAGATTCAATGGTTTCTGGCCCAAATCAAAGAATTTACATCAATGGATATACTCTACCTGGACAGAAAAATGTGAAGTTCATCTATGTTCAAAATGGTTCTTGATAGTTAAGCTTGACATAGCAACAGATTTGGAATATGTTTTAAACAAGGGACCATGGTTCTGGGCAAATGCAGGTCTCTTCTTGACACCATGGTCCTCGGATTTAAATGCAAATACCATGGTGGTCTCCAAAATTCCAGTTTGGCTCTGGTTACATAATTTTCCCCTAAATTTTTTGCATCACTTAGTATTACAAGGAATAGGGAATTCCTTGGGGAAGTTCTTAAAAGTGGATGAGATCGAGTCTCAAAAGGCATTTTCACCTTTTCCAGAATATGCGTAGAGGTAGATCTTAATAAAGGATTACCAGATAGAATTATTTTGTTACATAACAATCTAAAGTGGACTCAGCCACTTGATTATGAGAATAAGACGTTTCGCTGTCGTATGTGCTTGCAAATTGGTCACCTTCAAAACATGTGTCGACAAACAAAAATAGATCCAAAAAATAAAAAGAGACAAGTTTCAAAACCGAAAGGATGGCAATTTTCTGAACCCCAGGAAACTGAAGAAGAGGAGGTAGAAATCCAAAAAAAAAACAAACGAGAATGTCTAGAAGCCCCAAGAATCCATGCAGAAGAATGACGAAGAACATGTTTTTTCAATAGTTCACATGCCTTCCATATAACAGAAGTAGGTAGAGAAAATCCCATCTGAAAAAGAAGTTAGTGGTACAAAAAGAATTCATGCATCATAAAGTTCAGATTTCGATAAATGTTTTCATCAAATGTAACACAAACTCAAATGTCTATTGTATCTTCCAATCCCAACTCTAATTGTTGGAGGAAAGTGGAAAAAAAGAAAGGTAGAAGGGAGTAGAATTTTATTAACTCATTGATGAGTTGTTTTTTATCTTAGATTCCAGGATCGGTTGTTTTACGCATATGCTTTTTAGCATCTACAATATATAATTTTGTTGATTATGAATAAAGTTGCGATATATATATATATATATATATATATATAATGTCGTGATGACGTGGTAGATGGGCATAATGATTGGCATGAAGGCACGCCTCGCAACCTCTTCGAGAAGTGAGAATTGTAAAACAGACATGTGGGCATACATGCAGCTATTCAATAGATTATTCAAAATAATGTAGAGGTGTAAGTATAAGAAGGCGGGTAGATGGAGGGAATTGTTAGCATGTTTGGGCATGGGAAGAGTTGAAGGTGTTAGAAGTTGTGAAGTGTTTATACATGCCAACAACCTATGCAAACCTCTTCGTTTGGAGAATTTGGAGATACCGGTAGATGGTCATTAGCAGGATATTTTTTGGCATTATGGAAGAGGTCATTGTCGCCTATTTGGGACCTTAAGGAGGAGCATAATTTGTACCTTTGTTTTGGTGGGATTGGAGTGGAGAGTTGGGGGAGATTGTATAACTAGCATACCAACAATATCATCTAGTATTGGTGCTTGGTTATAATCTCATTGGTACGTTTCCAAATTAACTCCCTCAATCTTTATTGTGTGTTTGTTCATGGTGATGGTAGGAATGGTCCATAGAATTTACAATCTCAGGTTAAACAAAGGTTAGGCTTCTCAGCACACTTGGTTCAATGTGGGGAAGCAAGGGGGTTATTCATATACCTGTGGAATCTGAAGTTGATGACTCATGGGCAATAGATTACCTTTCCAGTCTCATACAAAATTTTGTATAGGCTAAAGGTAGCTGTGAGGGATTTAAATTATGGTGTGGTGGAGTTAATTTATTTTTTTTGAACCTCTCATCCCAATCATTGTTCGAATGAGACTCTTGAACTTGATTTGGCTAGGTAGACAAGAATTCTTGCTTTGTCTTGTCCCATTTAAGGCTAACGGGGGGTATCCTAGAGTTTGGACTATTAACCATAGGCGTAGAAGCCAATTAGTGGGTTTTGGTGGGGTTGGAATCGAAGGGATTCATCTTCCCACTTTAACACACAGGTTCCTAACATTGAGGTTTGAGACAGTAAGAGGTTGGTTGTTAGAGGAATCTGGGATTTGGGGTACAACACTAGAGGAGTAATGTTGGGTATCTTAGATTGATGTTGAACTGAAAATGATGAGATAGAGGGGTCATGCATGATAGGGAGTCGGTATATGTGGTCAAGGAATAGAACACAAAAGAGAAGAGGAATCAATGAAAGAAGGGGATGTTTAGGACGTTGACTTGGACGAGTTGGTGGCTAATAACCTGGAGCACTCACCCTGCCACATTATTCTCCCCACCTCCCTTGACACATTGGCAACACAATTGTCATTGTGCTCTTGGAGCAGCTGAGTCAAGATAGACATGAGAATCGTAATGAAATCATCAATTTCATAAACAAACCTTAGTGTAATCAATGGAGTATACTAGACAAGAAGGTGTCACTTCGCAAAGGCTAGCATAGGCTTGTCGAGCACATGGAGTATCTGAAGGGGCACTTGACTCATGTCAATTTCCATGTTTACGAAGATCTTGAGCATCCAGATCCTCCTAGAAATTATCCAGACCATCCATTGGTGTATTGATGATAGTAGGATATATGTATATCAGAGGGGTATTTTGATCTTATTGAGTTTTATGGTTTTATGTATTAAGAAAGTTTTGGCATTTTGCATCTAGTTTTTGTGTTGTTCTCTTAGCCAACAAATTCAATCGAAGTGAGGCTGGAAAAACACAACGAAATTTCCAAACTCTATACAATCTCTTGACAACTTAATAGAAAAGTTTTAATGAATAATAATAACAATAAAAAAGATTCAACTTCTTAACAAACTGTTTATGAAACAATAAAAATTTTGCATAAATGTTTTGACTAACCTACTAAATACGATTGATACATTGTAAAATGGTATGGGGTAAGATGAATGGGGAGTATTCGGTATAAATTTGGAGCTTTAAATAAAGACTTATTAATATATGAGTGCTTAAATAATAAGAAATATTATATATATATATATATATATATATATATATATATATATATATATATATATATATATATATAATTTTTTTTAATTATTATTTATTAAACTATAATAAATTTAATAAGATAAAAATAAATAAAAAATAAAAAATAAAAAAATTATTAAATGGTATATTTTTTAATAAATTTGGCATAATTTTTTTAATTTACATATATGTATAAATATTTTGAATTGCTTTGAAGAATATGTTAGTGATGTGGGTAGTAAAGCCATCCTCTTTGTGTAAAGACTTTTAGGGGTTATTTTCTAGAAACAAGAGGTGTTTAACAACATCATTAGGTTGACTAGATCCAATGAATAATGCAAAAAATTCATTTATCTGGAAAAGTTAACTTGGAAGATGTCAAGTGGCTTAAATCCCCTTGAAGATGCAATTTTTATAACTTCATCCTCTAAGTCATCTATTTCGAAGCAATTGCAGTATTAGCTTCATTTTTTTGGAAAATATTCACCCAATGTTGGTCAATGACAATGCATTTGTGTCTATATAATTTTGTTTTGCACAATTCATAAAGTACAAGCATCATAGCCATCGGTCTAACATTTTCTAACAAACATGCATTTTTTTATTCTAATTTTCTTTTTAGCAATACAACAACTATCAAGGAATCATTGAAATCTTGGGGCCATGCATGTTGAATACTTTTCACATTAACAAGGACATTAAAAATTGTGTCTTTCAAACGAAACTAACATCATTTGTAGCCACCTCAAATTTGTGCAAAACTAGTACATTGAGAAATAAGTGTCTTTTCCAAGAAGTCAAATCCTTTTCAACAAGACCGTTTTGTTCTTCTAATGTTGTCAAGGGCACTACAAATTGGCAAAGTTTCATTTGACAAATCTTTTGCACATTGACTACAAATTTGGTCCTTCACAATATACATCATTTTCATATGAAATGTTCTTAAGAAGTATGTCATGATATCATGGTTGTTAATGTCAACCATGTATTTTTGGAGGTAAGTTCATTTGTGAATAACACATCCATAAATAGGGGTGTCTTCAATAGTTGACACTTGTATTGTTCAGTTGAAATACTTGCTTTTATCTTCCTTATTTGTTGGGTGTTTTTCTAATCCATTTTTTGTAATTTGATCTTTTAGAAGAAGGAGTGAGGTTTTTTTTGTGGATGGGAAGGGAAAATTTACTTTCTCTAATTGCTTCATATGCATATTTGGTTCAAAATGTTCTTTGTTCACCTATTGTTTCAAGAAATCATGTTTAGTAACTTGTGCTTTTGATAAGGTAAATCCATTTTCTTCATTTTAATAGATATCTATATTTGTTTATATGATTCTAGAATATGTTGTACACCATTATGTGATAGATAGTTTAAAAACATATTATTAAAGCAATAGTTCATATTGAACATATGATCAACTAGAAAAAAATGGCAATAAGCCTGGTGGGAATTTCCCTTAAAATTCCAACGAGATATAATGGCAAGTTTAGTTATTTGGGTTGAGGATTTTGTTATAAAATATTTATTAATCACACAGAAGGGTTTTAGACAACCTAACTCAACCCTAATAGCATCATTAAATGACAAACTTCTTCCTTTCATACCTAATGTTCCACTGATATTTTGAGATTATAGAGTCGTTTATAATCAAATGCAACGCTATGCACTGTTTTCACACTTCCAATTTAATGGAATGTACCAGTTTTGGCCCAAATTATTTAAATCACACAAAACCAAGAATATGAGTTTCTATGACATCGAATATAGTGCTAAGGACTGTTTTCGTCCTCAACTTTCATAAGATTTAACAGCCTTGCACGAGATAGCTGGAAAGAAATAGTTTAAATTGCAACAGTGCGGGCACTCTGATCTATTTTTCACGGACATTTAAGGATATATAATTCTTCAACATCAAATACAATGCCATGGATTGTTTTCACTTAGTTCCACAAAATTGTACTAGCTTCCACCCAAATTGTTTGAAAGAATACTTTAAATTGCAGAGGGCTCGGCAATCTGAAGTTAACAAGGATCACAAGTCCATAAAGAAATCGATACTAAACCAAAGCATTTGCCACTTTCATGGAAGCCCAAAAACTACATAGGTTCTAGGCTATTCTGCTACGATGTCATGTGCCCAGAAATTATGAGTGATGAGGGAGTCGGAGTATTGAGCAATGAGTTTGAAATCTGTGAAGAGGGGTTTGTACTAGTTATTGATTCTAACATTCAACGGAGTAAATCAACACCATCTTCGGCTAGCGAATGCAGGGGATGCAGAATTAGTAACAAGAGCCACCCGAATGCAGAGCAAAGTAGATAAAAAATTCGGATCTGAACACCCTGAGAAGAAATTAACACAAGATCCCCAAAGCTCTCAAACTCTCCACGGATTCGATTACGAAACTTGTTTCATATAAGCGAAGCCCCAAAATAAAATACACTGTAATTGTGTTACAATTTATAATCCCGCAGTTGAAAGATCGCAGTCTTCAAAAACAAAAATGGTTGTCCACAAGTTAAATCCAGTATGCTTGTTAAGTGTGAGAAACTCTTTCAGTTGAGAAAAATATCTTTGCTGCAAAGTTCTGTTCATGGATTAAAAAATAGGAGGCACATTTGCAACCTCTACCACCATTAAAAAAATCCAACATCCTTCTCACATTCTACCAATACATACAAGCTTCCATAAATTAACCTTATAAAAGTTGGACTTGGTATCACATCGAGAAACTGTATGGCAGCATGTTTACATTCGCAATAAATATGTAAGCAGAGCAATAAATATGTAAGCAGAGCAGAGCTTGTTAACAGTAAGACAGGGAGGAGGGTTGATAAACAACATTAACATTGAGATATTTTATTTGATCATTGGCAAATTTGCATACTCCTCAAAGAGATATGCCAAGGAGAATCAAGTGCCATCTATTTCAACTCAAAATCTCTGATCATCAAACTTTGTATTTTGGAGCTTTTCAACTGCAACTGGGAAAAGCTGCTGCAGGTGAAAAAATTTCCCCTTTGCATATGTAGAAACTCACTCCAGCGTAAAGAGCAAACTCCATTGGTGTTGCAGGCCTTCAAATCTGAGGAACGGAGTCAGACAAAGCGAGCAAATGATTTGGACAACAGATCTGAGGATCCCATGCTTTGATCCATAATGATTTAATTTCTGCATCACTGAATTGGTAATGAATGAAACTCAAATCTGTATCAGCATTCTGGAGATAAGCCCATCTGATCTGCAAGTCATTCATTGTGGCCTTAAATGATTTGCAGTCGCGGGAGAAGAGGAAGAGGAAACGACAGAGTAGTTGAAGGATTTAGGGGATCTTAACAGTGATCTGATGGAGTGGGCGAGGGAAGAGGCAATGGCTACCTTCACCTGCCCTCTTTTGGGGATGTTCCTCCTCGAGTGCGTAGCAGTAGCTGTTGGCATCTTGATATTTGTGTTTATGGACTGAAGCGGTAAAGCAAGGGAGCTACAGACAGTGAATGAATGAATGAAAGGAGAGTACAAGGTGTATTTAAGCATTACTTATCCCATATCAGAATGTGAAATCTGCAATGTGAATGAATTTAAATTCAGCCCATGTAGTCAAACTGTGGAAAAAGTGCCCTTTATTCAAGGGGCCGGCGGCGGGCCAACCAATGAATTGAGTAATAAGCGAAGCGACTTGAGTTTACCAATAACGGACCGGAAGTGGGAAATAGTTGGCCTGTCATAGACGCCTCAGCTTCCATCAATCTATTTGACAATAATGGTTTATTATTTTATTGAAAAGAAAGATGCTATCCATTTCTGTCAGCTGCCTTGATATTAGCACGTGATGAATGTAGTGTAATTAGAAGGTTGTGTATACATTATATTATTTTTTTAATGATTAAAATAGGTGGAGGATATATCATGAATTTAAATCCATTTCAAGGCTATATTAGATGCATGGAAACAATTCAGATTGAGCTTCAAGGGATTTAGAATATTAAGTTTTGAAATCGAGGAATATATGATGTTAGTGTGTTCAATACGTATTTATTTTATATTTTACTTCATTGGTTTATATATTTTATTTTATTAGTGTTATATAAAATTTAAAATTGTTACTTTAGGTTATTATAAATAATTGAGTTGTATTGAATTCAGTTTATAAGTTATAAAAAATATATAAGTTCAAGAATTTTTTCGTTGGATGGTATAAGGTTTGGAAATTATGTAGTTAGAGTTTTCGTAAAGTTATTTTCTGTTTGGGCTTTTTTCTCGTGGAAGTGGTTTTTTATTTTCTTGCATTTTAGTTTTTTTTTATGATGCCAAGCTAAGAGGCAACTCAAATAAAGATAAATGTAAATAATTTTTCAATAATTACTCTATAAAACATTAATGTCCCTTTACAATTTAACATATTTGTTGACATTTGCAACATCACAAGCTAGGAAATCGGGTTGTTGTTTGCCAAAAGCAACTAAAGACTCTAAATTTGAGATACACTCTTCCCTAATAGAGCACTACATCCAATTCATGCAAAACCATGTTCTGATTGGGAAATTTTTGGGCTTCTGGCTCATAGAACATGCTCTTGTCAATTGGATTTACAAAAATGGAAGCCTAAAGGACAAACAAATCTAGAATTAGGGACCAAAGGATTCTTCGCTATTATCTTTGCTAATTTGGAGGACCATACATGAGTCTTTGAAGACAACCCATATTTTTTCAATTTTGTGGACTTTGCCTTTATTTTTAGACTGAACACTTTTGCCAAGATCAAAAAAGCTTTATAGTGGCCCAAGTTTGGATTAGACTATACTCTCTACCAAGGGAATTCTCAAAGGAAGAAACCATAGAGGGTATAGGCAACACCCTTGGTCACTTTTTCAAATCTTCAGAGCTCACGAAGCAAGGAAAATATACATATTATGCATGTATTTGTGTCTACATGTATATCTCTCAACCTCTCCTAGCCTCCATTGTTCTCTATTTCAAGTACACATTTCGGTAATAGTCGTTGGACTATCAACACATCCCCTTTTGTGTTAACATCACCATGAATATGGTCATCTCTTCAAAGAATTCCCTCTTAACATTTGTAGCAACACAACAACCTAACGACCCACTCACATATCCAGGAGGCCTCACTCTAGTCAATTCTAATCACAAGCATTCAAAGGCTTCAACTACTTTTGAAACCGATCCAGGACTCCATACACGGAACAACTTCGAAGCCCTCATTGGCACATCCTCTCATGCATCTTTGGTGACACCAAGTGCCTTCTCAACTAGAACTAGCCATAGCTAGTATTAGATCACACTAGGAGGACCTTGCAATGTTGGTAAAATTGTCATTGATGTCAAATTATATGATGATGAACCCTAGGTGCATTGTTGAAGCAAACCCTAGGTGAAATCCCTAAATGAAAAACAATAACCCTAAAGTGTGAAACCTTAAATATATATACTTATATGAAACCCAAGTTGTGTCGAATATTCCTAGATGAAAGATGAAGATGCTTGGAAAATCCCTAAACCCTAAATTGTTGATGACAAGCCCTAGATATTTGAGGCACCTATGGATGGATCAATGAGGCTCCTCTGCTTGCTTGGAATGGATTATCGTAAATCCTTCCTACCTAGAAAGATAGACTCAAAGGGACAACTTATCTCCTCAATCTCTAGAACTAGTGTGTTTGAAGGACACGTAGAATGAGTGATTAAGGAAGCTAGAAATTTCTCTGGCGGATTAGTCATCTTCTAGGATACTTATAGAGAGCAACATCATCTCTGATCAACGGATCACAACACATTGTATACTGAAAGGAGACATAAGGGGAGCCTAATACAAAGAAACTACTAGAATGAAGACAAAGAAAGGAAATTTCAAATCTAGTAATAAAGTAGGAGGAGGACAAATGATATATTCATGAAAAAATGTTAAAGAAGGTGCATGGAGAGCAATTTGATTATTTGAGTTGAAGCAATAATTGAGGTACCACGCATTGAATATGTGAGTCCAACCCAAACTTTGCAAGAGTTAAAGACATGTACAAATTAGATGTCAAGAACATCTCTACCTCTGAGGAAGACCTCCTTGTTATACCCAATACAATGCTAGAAAGTGATGTTATTCCACATAATATTTAAGAGGTGATGCGTATAGGTTAAGTACTTAAATTTGCGGGGAAATCTATAGTAGTTGGTTTGGCATCAAAGATGGTAATATTAACTGGAAAGAAAAGTGGTTTTGGGTTGAACTTGTTGCGTTTATAATATTAGTCCTCTGGGTTTATAATCCCTCAGATTTATAATATTAATCCCAAGGGTTTATAATATTAATCTTGACTTCCGACCTATTTGGTGGAACCCATAGATTTTGGATTTATAAAGAGTTCACGAAAATTAGTATTTATATGACTTCGATTGGGTTTACTTAAAAAAGAAATTAATTAATATTAATATAAATTAATTAATATTAAGGAAAAAAAGAGTGATTAATTAATATTAATTAATTTTTTGCTATCATAATAATAGAAATTAATATTATTCTTTAAATTTTAATATTAATTAATTTAAATATTAATATTTTAATTTTTATAGTAATTAATATTACTATTTCAATTTTTATTTTAATATCAATATTAATAGCAATTTTAATTTTGATTTAATTCTAATTTCAATTTAATTTAATTTTAATTTTAGCATTTATATTTATTTAATTTATTTAATTTATTTCTTTTAAACTGAGACGGATATGTTTTATTTATTTAGAAGGGTTTGGTTGGGCCAAGGCCAAAACAACCAAACGTACAATGCGGCTAGCCGACTTTCTTGAGCAGTAAAATTGATTTCCACTTTCCCCTTTTCATGGGATACAAATTTGGAGAGGTCTTTCGTCATTTATACTAAGTTCTCCATTTTGAAGAAGGCATCCTTTGTTGGCCATGGAGTCTGCGTCACTGTTCAAATTCCTGAGAATGTGGAAAAATTTGTAAGAGGTGAAATCAAGCAGTATTGTCTTCAATCTTCGCAGTGTCTTGTTGAGGACTACGCTATTAAACTGATCCTTTGATTTGAGCTTTTTTATGAGAATTTTTGAGTCTTCTAAAGCTTGGAATTCTTTAACACCTATGTCTCATACTATGTGACATGCTTTTAGGAGGCCTAATATCTCTACATGATTATTGGTTCGGTGCCCAAGTCCCCAGCAGAAACCATCCCTTCTTCTTTTATCTGGGGAGTAGATAACGCCACCTGCACCTGCTGCCCCGGGGTTTCCCTTTGATGCGCCATCAAAGAAGATCATGGTTTTGTTTTGAATCTTCCACCACTCTTGAAAAATGTCATCAGGATCTCTTATTCGCCATTCTGGGTTTATGATGGGAGAGACCAATGATTGTTTCTTGGGTTGAGGAGCAAGGGCTTTCATCCAGTTCTTTTCTTCAGGAAGGAGGGAGGTGTCCTCTTTGTAATATTGCTGCTGAACTGACTCAAGGAGAAAATATTTGGCTTTGCTTGCAACTTTTGAAGGGGGCCAAGAAATATCATTAAAAATTTGCTCATTTCGGGCCAACCAAATTTTCCAAAAGACATATTTGGGAATAGAAAGAATTACTTTTTTCCAAATGGAGTTGTTAGGGATGCTATGAGGGTAATACCGGTGTCATGATGAAAAGAGCTCCAGGACAAAGCTGTGACAAGGGACAGGAACTTGGAGATCAGTGAGGATGAAACCCCACACCTCCTTTGCGAATGTGCATCCAATGAAGAGGTGAGACGTTGTTTCGTTGTTGTTTCTACAAAGTGCACACCAGTGAGGGCCAGCGATATTCCTTTTGACAAGATTATCTCCTGTTGGCACTTTATTGCGCATAAGGGTCCAGGAAAAAAAAAACAAACAAAAAAATTAACTTTGGGGAGGCCGATGGGGTCCCATACTTGCTTCCAGAAAATGGGAGTTTGAATTATGTCTTTTGGAGGTAGCAGTGATCTGTAACCTGAGGCAGTATTGTAGATTCCAGTCTAGCCCCATCCCCAAGTGTCAAAAATTTCCTAGTGCACTGGAGCAACGTCGCTCGACAGCTCTAAGAGGGTGTGTTGTTGTAGACTGAAGTGATCTGGCACATCGTGGAGGTCCCAGCCGAGCCAATTCCCGTGCATGTCCTAGCTGGAGAGATTGTGTAGGCTATTGATACCAGCGTGGAGCAGCCAAGCTCGCAGTTCTATAATGTCATCATTCTTGCTGAGGGGATTGCGATCCATAATTCGATCATCCCAATGCAGCGTCAACCTTCCATTTCCTGGGATGCAATCTATTTTTTGTTTAAAGAAATTGATGCTTTTTCTGCAGAGATTCCAGACTTGTGTTCCGCTTACTGTGTTTTTTGCTTGTAGAGTCATGAGGGAAGCTCCATGCGTGTATTTTTCTCTAAGAATTTTGCTCACAGGGTGACTAGGATCTGTGTACATTTTCCAAATAATTTTGCATCCCAACACAAGGTTTGAAAGGGAAGTGTCTCTGATCTGTAATCCTCCTTCCTCAATTGGTCGTTTGAGGAGCTGCCAGTTGTCCAAATGGAATTTTTCGTTGATTTCATTTGCCTCCCTGCCAAAGGAAATCGCACAAGAGTTTTGATACCTGATCCATGATATTTTTTGGTGCCAAGAGGAAGGAGGCTTGATAGACAGGGAGAGAAGATAGGACAGATTTGATGAGGATCAATTTTCCTTCTTTGGTGAGCCAGTGCCCACACCAGGAGGCAATTTTAGACTTGATTTTGCTGATGATTTTTGTCCACAGGGATATTTTATTGACCTCGGATATTATAGGCAAACCCATATATTTTATTTTCTCCCAATGGGCATGTCCTTCAAACCCAAGGAGTTGCGCAATTTGATTGAGCTCATCTTGCTCTACGTTCCATCGATAGACTGCACTTTTACTTTCATTAACAATGGCTCCGGAGACCCTACAGTAGCTTTTGAGGACAATGTCAAATGCCTTTGCAATTCTAGGAGAAGCTCCATTGAGGAGAAGAGAGTCATCAGCGAAGAGGGCATGGTTCGAGGGATCCAATCCGCTTGCTGTTATTGTTGGAAATACTGAGAGGGGGGGTGAATCAATATTCCTTTCAATTAGAGCATTAGTTAATCTTCAATTATTATCGGTGTTTGTACAATGATAGCAGCAAACAAGAGGAACACAAATGCACACATTTTTTAAGGTGGAAACCCACTCCGGGACAAAAACCACCTAATGTTTTTCTAATAATTCTTTAATATTCAACTCCAATTGAAAATAAAGCTCCAACTTCCTAGAATCTAGAAAAGCATTCTTCTCCAGCTCCCACCGGATGGACGCTCCAATGCCCGAGATTCTTCAGTAGTCAACTGAATGGATGCCCCAACACCCAATGAGCTACAACTCACCCTAGCACCACCCTACCACCCTATAGAAGAATAAAAGAAGAATGGACTCTCGTACCAGGGAAAATGGTCCACTTTACAATGATATAGAATGATGTAGAAGAAGAAGATATACTAGACCATAACCACAACTTTGACACAACCACCTAATGATGATCCTAGACCTCCCAACACTGCCTCTTCAACCCTTGGCAGATAGACACTAGTACAATTTGTACAATAATGTATTTACAATGACTAAGTACAATGATACCTTTACAATGATTGTATGCAGTGCTACCCACTTGAAGACTTCATATGATGAACTTCTTGTTGCTGTTATGCACCTTGGTTGCTGCTCTTTTCATGCTACCCTCTGTTGCACCTTGTTTTTCTTTTATGCCGTAGAAATTCTGGTCCTTTGCAATCCTTGACAACACATGATCTAGCTTTTTCTTGCCTTCTAGGAGCTCGATATTGAATCTGGTGTATCTCTGTTATTTCAGATCCTCAATATCTGATTTTTGGTCCTATAGTAGTCCTATGAGTCTTCTTTCCAATGCCACAGGTCTGATCCAATTTGGATTCTTCAAGAGAGATTTATACCCAATTTCTCACACTGCCCTAATTATTGATTGTTTCAGAAGATCGCACTTGTACAACGTGCCATGTGTCACTGTTTATTCATTTGTGTTTTCAATTGATAGAACGAAAATTAAAGACTGTGCAATATCCTTCACTTTTTACGGAATTCCAATCTGATACTCAGAGAGATAGTTATGATGAATTTACCAAGGTCGCTTCTTTGAGATGAATTTCAGGAGCCTGCAAAACCCTTACTTCCACAGATCATATCTCCAAACATATTCTGCAACTTGATCTGAAATTTTTACTGCAACTTCCTCAGGATTTCGGCTTCGCCTCATAAAAATTTCAGCTTCTGATCCTTCATATAAAAAAGTTAGAGTGAAAATTCCACGATGACCTGTTTCAGATGGCTGAATCCCTTGCATAAGGAGGAAATGAAGATCACAATTTATATGAATGCTTAAGTTGAGAGGGGCTTCAACAAGTGAACGTGGGAGGGATTTTAGGAGCATAAAAAATATTAATTATGACTTTTCAATGACCCATGCCCCAACCCCATGGGGTTTTAGCCCACTAACTGGGGGTACAAGCTTCAAACATGAATATCTCTCAAACCGTGAAGAATTACATGGCGTGCCATATATCAACAGAAACATCTCGACAAGTAGAAACCATCAAAAGCATTATTGACCCAAAATATATTAATTTGGTAGGTCAAAATTCCCATGCAATAATGGGTTAGCCCCTGGTGCTGCTTGGGTTGACATCAATGACAACCGTTGACCAACAGTTCTTAAACCAGGCATAGCCCCATAAATCCTTTCTCCAGTGAGCTTTCTGCTAAGGGTGTCCGCCATCAGAATGTACAGAAATGGGGAAAGAGGACAGTCTTGCCTCAGTCCTCTATGAGCTTGGAAATAAGATGTTGGGCGCCCGTTGACCAATGGAGAAATCTAGGGCTTTTCATTGCATGCTTTTATGAGGCTGACAAACTGAGGGGAGAATCCAAAGGAGAGGAGGACTTTGAGAAGGAAGGAGAGATTGACCCTGTCAAATGCGTTAGCCATATCAAGGTTGATCAACATCCCTTTTTCTTTTCAATGCTTGTTGGAGTGGATGGCTTCTTGCACTTGAATTACATTGTCCAAGATATGCTTGCCTTCTAAAACCCTCCTTGGGAGTTAGAGATGAGTCTCCCAAGTAAGAGTTTGATTTTGTTTGCTCAGAGTTTGGCTAGGATTTTATAGGAGGCATTGTAGAGGGAGATGGGTCTGAATCTACTGAAGGTCTATTGGTTGACTTCTTTCAGGATTAAAGCTAGGAAGGTTGAGTTGATGCCACCCTCGACCTTTGCTTTATTCAGGAATCCTTTTATCATTTTCAGCAAGTTATTTTTTATTATGTCCCAGCATGTTTTGTAGAAATGGATCGTGAATCCGTCAGGGCCTGGGGCCTTGTCGGGTTCCATAGAACAAATGAATTTGATAATCTCTTCTTCTGAAAAGGGTTTAGTGAGGGAAAGGTTGTTTTCAGGGCTGAAAAGGTGGGGGGTATTTGAAAGAAGGTCGGTTGTGTCCTCTCCACTGCCATCTGTCCCAGCACTAAAAAGGTTTCTGAAGTGGCTTTCAACTGCTGCTTTGATTTGGTTAAACCCTTTGCAGATCTGTCCCTTAGCTATTGTGATTTTAGAGATGTGATTTCGGGAGATTCGTGCTCTATATTGGCAGTGGAAGAAGGAGGTGTTCTGGTCCCCTGACTTCAACCACAAACTGTGGGATTTGATTCTCTAGTATTCTTCTTCTGTGCGGAAGGTGCAGTAGGAGGAAATTGAGCTTTCACCTCTTTGTCAAGCAACTCAGGAGTGATGTTTTTGCTTTCCATTTCCAATTGCAGGGTCTCCATTGACTGAACAACTTCTATTTTCTGACTGGTTGGAGTATTTGTTGGTTTTCTAATCCATTCTTTCAGGGCATGTTTGGTAGCCTTTAGTTTTTGCTCCCACACATAGCTTGGGGATCCAGAGATAGTTTGGCCCAGGTTGCTTGAAAAATATCGGTGAATCCATCTCTTTCAATCCAGAGGGGGCTGAACCGAAATGGGATTGGGCCCATTTCTTCCTCCTCTTCCACAAGTAGTTGAATGGGCTTGTGGTATGACGTAAGTTTAGGGAGGATCTTTGTTGAGATTATCTTTTTTTTCCATTAGCAGTGAGATTTGGACTAAGAATCTGTCCAAGCGGACAGAGATGTGATCCTCTCTGATTCTGTTGTTGGACCACGTGAAAAGGCCTCTCACCGGGTTGAAGTCAAGAAGATCCCATCCCTGAATGAGGTCTTCCACCAATGGTAGCATTTGGTCTCTGTTGTTATTGCCTCCCCTCTTTTCTCTTGGTTTCAGAACTATATTTAGATCTCCGACTAGAATGATATTATTGGGGGAGTGTTGCTCTAGGAAGACAGAAAGAGAGCTCCAACACTCTCTTTTTTCATGATAAAGAACTGGAACATAAATATTGAATAAATTAAAGGTAAACTTACTTGTACAATGCTTCAATTCGGTGAAGATCCAGTGTTGAGTCTCGATAGATTTATTCAGATGGAAGAGTTCATCGGACCATAGAGTTGCTAGTCCACTTGAAGAGCCCCTTGAGCTTACTGCTTTGCCTGCATTTTTCTTCCACTTCGTCTTGTTGATGTCAAGAAGGGCGAGCCCTTCGATTTTAGTCTCTTGGAGCATGAGGATATCTGGGGGGGTCTATTTTCAGTAGGTCTTTGATGGCTTCGGATTTCGAGGGGTTCCCCAAGCCTTTGCAACTCCAAGAGACTAGACGCATTATTTACTAGGGGAGGGGTTGATGAGTCCTCCCTTGGGAGGCCTTGCTCTGGTATTTCTTCTGATGGAAATCTCTATTGTTGGTTGGCTTCCTTGCGTTTTTAGCCTTTCCACCTCCTCTTCCCTGGCTTCTTTGTGGGATTTCCTTCTAGATCTTTTTTATGGTCTCTTAAAGGTCTCATCCTCTGAGGAGCATGAGTTGTCTACCTGCTTCTTCTTAGTGATTTCTGCATATGAAGGGTTGGAAGGGGAGTCTTGAGAGGCTCCAAGAGCGACAGTTTCTTCTCCTTCGTTGTTGGAGGTGGGAGACTCATTCTGTACCACACTGTCTAGGACAGTTTTTGGAGAGTTTGCAGGGATACTTTCCTTTTCTATGGGAGTTGAGGCCCCAACCTAGTTGGGGGTGGAGTTCTGATCTTTTGTGGAAGAGATCCCCTTTGTGGTTCCTTTCCCACTTCCTTTTTGTTGGGTTGTTTTCTGGACTAGGGTCCATTGATCACCCTTAGATTTCTCAGTCTACTCCTCAGCCTTTTTCTTGCAGTATCTTGCGAAGTGTCCATATCCATGACAATGTCTGCATTTGAAGGGGAGTTGTTCATAGTCCAGCTCTTGGACATGGGACCAGCCGGCGACTGTGAGTTTGATTTCTTTCGGAAACCCTTCTTCCAGATCTACTTCTACGTAGATGCAGGCACAAGAATACTGATCTTTTCTTACAGCTTGGTCGATATATTTTCCTAGGGCGTTGCCAATAATTTGGAGGAACTTCTGGTTCCAGCAGTGCAGGGGGAGGTGGGGGAGACGTAGCCAAACTATAACTGATGAGGGCATGTCTTGGGAAGAATCAAAATCAGGTGACCACTTGTTTAGGTAAAGGCCTTGTGGCCCCATGAAGTAAGGGTTGTTCCTGAAGATGAGACTTCTGTCTTCAGTGCTTTCAAAACCAAACACAAAGAAACCTTTGCCAACAAAACAACTTTTTATACCTTCTTTGGTTAAAGGGATCCAGTTCCTCTGAGTCCAATCTTCTACTGCTTTCGGAGATAGCCAGAGGCCTGTGGACTGCCCTATGGGGCCTCTCTATGCGAGATTCAGAGCATATATGCAAGTTTCTTCCTCTGGGGGGGCCACAGTGGGGATGCTATATATTTTCTTGACGAATTTTTGTTGCAATACAGATGAGGGACGCTTGTTGTAGGACACCACCAGAGTCTTGAATGTGCTTACCTCCGGGGGAAGAGGGAGGGGTTTGAGTCCCCCTCTAGCAGTGGCCATGGCAGAGCAAGAGAGAAGCTGGTGGGGCGCACGCAGGGCTGTTGTGCTCAGCTGCCTCAGGAACGTGGTTTGGATGTCACTAACATCATGATTATATTTATTTAATTTTAATTAATAGAAATTAATTTGATTACTATATGTAAATTAACTAATTAATTTAATTTTAATTAATTTAGGGTTTATTAATTCTTTGGGTTTTAAATCCCCAAGGTATATAATATTAATACCTTGGGTTTATAATATTATTCCTTTGGGTATTATAATTTATAGGGTTTATAATATTAATATCCCTCAGGTTTATGATCCGTGGGGTTTATTATTATTATTATTAAATATTATAATTACTATTAATTAATAATAATATTAAATTTTTAGGTTTATAATGTTAATCTCTTGAGTTTCATAATAATAATATTGTTATTATTATTATTATCAAGTAATTCCTAGGTTTTAGTCCATATGGTTTATAATACACATCCCTTCACTTTAGTAATTCCTTAGGTTTATTATTGTTATTATTTTTTTCATTATTAATTGATATTTTATAATGTTATTATTATTATTATTTTCTTATCAATATTGATATTAATATAAATACTAAATCTATACCATTAACAGTTATCAATGTATTTCAACTACATTTACTAATGTGGTCGGCATGTGATTAATATACACCTATCGACGTATTTCAACCACATTTATTTAAATAAATGTGGTTGTGCTAGTATTAACTGAAAAGAAAAGTGTGTTGAACACTGGTCATGATGACATGGAGTGCAGCAAACTAGTAAAAGAAGGAAATCATTCAAACAATATGGATCAATGAGTGCATCCACCCGTAGAGAAGAAAAGAAAAATAAATCGAAAATAAAAAATAAATGCATAGGTCAGTTGAACCACAGGTTGGCTCCATTACCAACTGACATGTCCCTTCAAATATGGAAAATCACTATAAATATAAATTGAACTCACTCAGTTTTAACTAACAAATTTAGTTAAGAAAAGAATTCATCTGAGATAGCCACATATCCAAAAGTAGCCCAACGAAGGAGAGAAGTTTGATTTGGTATCTTTTCGTGTTTAGTTTTGAAACCAAGTTTGGTAGTTGGCCAACCAAACCATGAAGAAAAGTTCTAGGTGGTCTTGGTGCAAGTTATTGGTGGAACAAAACTTGTGATTAGATTTTTTTCGGATTGTTGGATGTTGAGAATGATATCTTCCTGATTCAGAGGTCTTGTTTCATCCATGTATAGATCTCAATCCCCAACGGGGGATTGTGGGGGGAATTCCATCCACTATTGTTGCCTAAGGGGTCCAAGGGGGAGGTTACATGTTTGGAGCCCCCCATGGTAGGGGTTCAGGTGCAGCGCCCTCAAAGCTAAAAATAGATGAAAAAATGCCTTGTTAAATATTGTAATTACATGGTCAATGTGGTTTGTTCATTAGGCATATGATCTAATGGTAGAAGTTATGTTAATTTGGGGGTTTCTTTTTCCTAGAAGAAAACCCTATGTATAATTTATTGCAACTATGTATCTGTATTCTGGGCGAGAAAGGGAGAGCAGACTATGTGAGAGAAAAGAGGAAATTACAACGGATTTGTTGTAGGTTGTATCTCTTCATTTTGCTAGATAATATAAAAGGAAGGACCGGTTGTTTCTCCGTGGACGTAACCCAAATTGGGTGAACCACATATATTTGTGTCTCTCTTGGTTTATGCATTGCTTTGTTCGTGTTTCTGCAATATTTCATGGGTTCCATTGCTCTGTAATACATAATTTTCTAACATGTATTTGTCATAAGAAAAGTTTTTGAATTCAAACCAAGTTGTAAAATGAAATGTAAAGATATGTGGAAGAATCTCAGCTCGAATCTACTACAATGACCCTGTAACAACTCATCCCCGAGGCTAGAACAATTTTCGTCCCTCTATGGAGACCATCTGTATTGCAAACCTGTGGTGGATATCTTCCGCAGACCTGTTAGATTCTCTATACTCGCACCTAAGGAATTTGTGGAAGAAACCCGCACCTATAGTAGCTTCTTCCTTGCGTTTACGTGAAGACTTTGTTGCAGACCTGTAATAGCTCCTTCTTGTGGATATGTGAATACATTCCATGGATACTCCTTGTGGATCAGTAGAGTCTTCTAGGGAGACCTTGTTGCAGACTTACAATAACATTTTTGCAAGACATTGCAGACCTACAATGACATTCTTGTAGACTTGTGAAGACAAGCCTATAGTGACATTCTTACAGACTTGTGAAGATATACCTATAGTGTTATTTCTTTGCAGACTTGTGGTGGCATCTAGACCTACTGTATCATATCTTTGTGGTTCAAATTCCTTTGTAGACCTGTGACCGGTTGTGCTTTAGAATTATGGGCAAACACTAAGTGTTCAGGCTTGTGGGATTTATTACATTGTTTTAGATCGGGTTTGGGAATGATCAGGGCTTAATTAGAGTAGGCTTAAAGCATTTTTTGAGGAATTATTACATACCTAAATTGGACAAACATTTGAAGCACTTGAAGACTTATTTGGAGCAAAATTTGTTGAGAAACCAATTAGAGATCCTAAAGAAGAACCCTTGAATACCTATGAAGACTTTAAGACTTGTTGAATTTTTAGGAATTGTGAAGCTTTAAAGACCATTTTGAAGATCAGATTTGGAGCATACTTTGGTGAATATTAACTGGACCCTATTGGAGCAGCTTGTTGAAGACATCTTAAAGACCTCTTGAAGACTTGTAGAAGTTGATCTCCGAGTCATTCTTGGATACCTTGATGCATAATTGAAGCCCTCATGGAGTAACCTTGGAGAAAATTGTTTGGGGATCATGAAGATTCTTAGAGACAACTACTATGGTTGCTAAAGTTGTCATTGATGAACAAAGTGAAGATTAATTGAGGGAATTATTGAATTTATTCTTGAAGATTTTATCATGACTTGTTTCATGATACATTGAAAGTCCTGAAATAGTACTTGTACCTATCTTGAATAACTGAAGCAAAGGGTTGGAGCCCTAGAGGATTGGAGTCCTTAAGAAGACTAGGTTAGAGCCTAAGCCAAGGTAAAGAGTTGGAGCCCTAGAAGATTGGAGTCCTAAAATAAACCAAGTTAGTGCTTGGAGAATTATTTAAGATTTTCTTATCCAAATCTAAATGTGAACTTTGTAATGTGAATGAATCTAAATTTAGCCCATGTAGTCAAACTGTATTGTTAATTCAAGGGGCCGACGGCGGGACAACCAATGAATTGACTAATAAGCGACTTGAGTTGACTAATAATGGAGCGGAAGTGGGAAATAGTTTTCATGTTATAGAAGGATCAAATTCCATCAATCTATTTGACAATAATGGTTTATTATTTTATTTAAAAAAAATATGTTATCCATTTCTGTCAGCTACCTTTATATAAACACGTGATTAATGTAGTGTAACTAGAAGGTTGGTTATGCATTATATAATATTTTTATTTTTTTCAATGATTAAAATAGGTAGAACGTGGGAGGATATATCATGAAGTTAAATCCATTTCAAGGTTATATTAAATGTATGGAAACAATTCAGATTGAGTTTCAAGGTATTTAGAAAATTAAGTTTGATAAAATCGATGAATATACGATGTGGGTGTGTTCAATACGTATTTATTTTACTTTATTGGTTTACCTATTTTCTTTTATTAGTGTTATATAAAATTTAAAATTGTTACTTTCGGTTATTATAAATGTCTGATTTTCATTGAATTAAGTGTATAACTTATAAAAATTATATTAAATTAATATTTTATTTTTTTGGATGGTTTAAGGTTTGGAAATTTTGTAGTTAGGGTTTTTCTCATGTTATTTTTTTGCCTTGGCTTCCTTCATGCGTTAGGCTAGAGGAAGTATCTTCTCATTCTCCTTCCACATTGTAGTATTTAGTGATGCCAAGCCAAAAGGCAACACAAATGGAGATAAAGGCAAACAATTTTTCAACAGTTGCTTTATAAACATCAACGCTCCCCTTTACAATTCCACTTATTCATCGACATTTGTAGCATGGCAATCTACGAAATCAGGTCTTTGTTTTCCAAACGAAACTTAAGACCTTAAATTCAATATAAAATCTTCCCAAATAGAGCACTACATCCAATTCATGCAAAATCATGCCCTGATTGGGAAATTTTTGTGCTTCTGGCTAAGGGAACATGCTCCCGTCAATTGGATTCAAAATGAATGGAAGCCTAAAGGACAAATAGATTTTGAATTAGGGGCCAAAGGATTCTTCATTATGATCTTTGCTAATTTGGAGGACCATATGTAGGTCTTTGAAGACAACCTATATTTCTTCAATTTTGTATACTTTGCCTATATTTTTGGACTAAACACTTTTTCTCAAATAAAGAAAGCTTTAAAACAACCCCAATTTGGATCAAATTATACTCTCTACCTAGGGAATTCTTAAAGGAAGAAACCCTAAAGGAGATACACAACACCCTTGGTCACTTTTCCAAATATTTAGAAGTCACCAAACAAGGAAAATATACATCATATGCAAGGATTTGTGTCTACATGGATATCTCTTAGCCTCGCCTAGCCTCCATTGATCTCTATTTTGGGTACGAATTTTGGAAATAGTCATTGGACTATAAACACATCGCCTTTTGTTGTCGACGTCACCATGAATATGGTCGTCTCTTCAAAGAATACCCTCTTCACATCACAACAACACAACAACCTAAGGACCCACTCTCAAATCCAGAAGGCATCACTCCAGTCAATTCCAATCACAAGCATCAAAGGCTTTAGTTGCTTCTAAAATTGATCCAGGACTCCATACACGGAACAACTTTGAAGCCCTCAATGGCACATCCTCTCACATATCTCTGATGACACAAGTGCTTTCTCAACTAGAACTAGCCTTAGCTAGTATTAGATCACACCATGATCTGAATTGTATCATTATATAGTTTGTCATCCATCTCAAAGATTTCAGAGTGAAAAATGTGGAGGAACCAACTCTCAAGACCATTTTTACCCCCAAAAAACTTCGTTTGATACCTCAAAATGCTCCCGGAAGGTTTTAAGACCCTAATTTTCTAAACTAGGTCCCGCCGGTAAAAATGGTCTTGAGAGTTGGTTCCTCCACTTTTTCCACTCTAAGAGCATCGAGATGGATGATAAACAATATAATGATCCAATCTGAATCACACTTCCCCACCTTGGGAGGATTTTGGTCCCCAAAAGCTTCTACTGAATGACCCGAGGAAATTTTTCTCCACCTTCTCTCTAGTGTACCATATAGCTTTACCTGGAAGTTATCCTTTCAACCCAGTTTTCCAACGGTCATGTTTCCCCTATCTTGTATTTTTGGACCTCTTCTACAAATTTTATCTTCTGTCAACTCTGCCTGAGGATCTGGTGCCAAATCCTCCATAGAAGGTAGGACTTGCTCCTCTTCCTGATCAAGCATGGAAGGATCATAGAGTTGTAGATTCTATACATTCACAACTGAGTAAATTCACATGCATGCACTATTAACAATAAATATACAAATTTAGAAATTTATAAAAACAATAATAGTGTAGAATTTTATATTTTAAATATAATTTCATCAGATCTGTTGTGGCAAACTTTCCAATGGAATATCTATATAAATGTATGGATCATATTGGTATTAGAGCAGGTTTCTTTGTTCATATCATAGATATTTGTAGGGGATGTAGATTGGTTGGGCCAAAAGTTGTAAAACCATAATCATGGCTGACGAATCTGTGAATAACCCTCGTGATCCAGCGAAGGAGAGGTTTTCATGGATGGAAAAATAAGTCACAAATATCAATTGAAAATTAAATCTCATCATGGTGGCCATGATAAATAATTTTGGGATATTCAGAGAAGATGGGGGTTCAAATGCAGAGGAAAATCAAAAGTGGGATAAGGAGATCGGGAAGAAAGGGGGAACCAGTCGAAGGAAGAACTCGAAAAATATCAACCGAGTTTGAGTGTCGTGAATTAATCGTAGCCCTTGTTTAAATGGAAGTAAAGGTCGATATCAATTCATACCATGACAAGACTGATGCTCTGAAGCTAAATCACTAGTTGTAGCAACTAGAAGTGTATTTCAGTGTCAATCAAATTGAGGAAGGACAAACTAATTCATTTGTGCGGTTGAGATTAGAGGGCCATGCCCTAACTTGGTGGGAAATTCATACAAAGACCTTAAGATTGGAGGGATATCCTCTATTGAATAAGTAAGAGGACTTCAAAACCCTCATTAATTCATAGTTTTACCCTATTGGGTATGTATAGGACTAATGGATATGGTGGCACTACTTTAAGCAAAAGTCAGGGAAAAGCATACAGGAGTACACCATAGATTTCAAAAATATGGCCATAATATTGGGTATTTCCCCAAAGAACCCAGATTTGCTCCTCAAGTAGTTGGGGGGTCTACACTGCCATCTGCGAGAGAAAGTGATTATGTTTAATTCCAAATTGGTTGATAAGGCTTGTGTACAGGCACAATACCTCGAGAACATATGCCTGAAGAAATAAGAAAAAAGTGTCAATTGAAGTAGAAGGAGCAACATGATTATTTTAAGGAGGGGAAGAAGAAGCAGAAAGGGGGAAAGGATAAAAGACAAAAACCACAACACTCCATTGAAAATATCCGAGCAACCACTACAACCACTGCAACATTAATGACCATACAGAGGAGAAGTGCTAGAATTTGCATCCATATCTTAACCCCAAGAACAAAAGGAAATAAAATAAGAAGAAGAATCTCATGGCCATTGATTCGAGCAACCAAGTTGAAAGAAACTCGGACGTGGTTGAGAAGATCATTTTCACATTAGTGAAGAAGGAGGTGAATCTAAGTATCCTTTAGCAACATGAAGATAAATAAATTACTGAAATTTTCCATATAAATTTATGCATCGATAATACCAATATTAATGCTCTGTTTGACTTAGGATTGAAGGCGAATCTCATTGCAGCAAAGCTGGTCGAGAAGTTGGTGTTGGATGTTCGTGAACATCTAAGCCCGCATCCACTAAGATGCGTAAATAAGGATGCAATGTTGAAGTTAACAAAGCAATGCAAAAGCATGTTTGACTTCAGTGATGATTTTATTAATGAGGTAGAACTAGATGTGGTTCCCCTTGATGTATGTGGAATTGTGTTTCAGAGTACCTACATGTACATGTGAGATGCAATATTCATGTGAAGGGCCAACCAGTATCGGCTCGTCAAGGTGGAAAATCATTCACCATCAATGTGCACAAAGGCAAGTAAAAATTCCACTAGTAAGTGCCAACCAAGCCTAGAAATTAATTATTTCCAACAAGAAGTATGTTTTATTATTTTTAAGAGAAAATTAGTATGTAGAATATTTAGTAAGAGGTAAGGCATCCCTAAATGGGTGTGCTAAGAAAAAAAACAATAATTAGAAGAGTTGTTACATGCATAAAAGGATGTGTTCCAAGAGCCTAAAGTTTTACCACTAAGAGGGAATTGGAGCATGAGATCCAACTATTGTCGGACTTGCCATTGCCAAAGATTGGGTTGTACATGAATTCTTTTATAGAAGCGAGGTGAAGAAACAGTTACAAAAAATACTAGAACAAGGTTTCATTTAACTGAGTAAATCACCATGTGGGTCGCCCATAATCATTGTGCCAAATAAGGATGGAACTTGGTGGATGTGTACATATTACAGGGAGTTGAAAAAAATCATGCTAAAAAACAAGTACCCCCTTCCCAAGATAGTTGATTTGTTGGATTAGTTGCAGCAAGCAAAATACTTCACCAAGATGGACTTAAAGTATGGATATCACCAAGTTCGGTTCAAAAAATAAGATTCTTGGAAGACCACCTTCACAACCAGGAAAGGTTTGTATGAGTGGTTAGTCTTGCCATTTGGCCTATGCAATGCACCGAATATGTTTATGAGATTGATGAATGATGTATTGTGCTACTTGGGAGGATAAATATAACATTTGACACAGATGTTGGAGACATTGAAGAGGCACCAACTGCTAGCAAATCTCAAGAAGTGTGTGGTTGCACAACAGTCTTTGGTGTATCTAGGGTATTTGATAGGTGGAGGAGAACTGAAGATAGATCCTTCCAAGATGGATGCCATCATGAAATGGTCGGTGCATACTAATTTTTTTGAGTTTAGGAGTTTCATTGGGGTAGAATAGTACCTAAGGAAATTCATAGCCTCATTCTTAGCAATAGAAACACCACTCCATGCCATGACAACAAGTGGAAATGTTTCCAGTGGGGAAAGGGTCAACAAAGGGATTTCGAGGAGCTAAAGAAGAAGATCAATCAAGCACCAATTATGGAATTTCCAACATTGCAACAACCCTTTGAAGTGGAGACAATATTATGAGTGGGCATGCTATGGGAGTAGTCATGATGTGGGGTGGAAGGAATATATGATACCATTCTTAAGTATTTCATGGGGCAGTCTTAACTACCCTACCTATGAAAAGGTGCTATATGTCTTAGTACAAGCTGTGAAGCAATGGAAGCACTATCTAATGGGAAAGAGGAAAATAATACCACATATATCACTAACTACTACAATACCTACAAGCCCAGAGTAAGCCACAATAGACCAGGCATTATAAATGGATGGGGTTTCTATAACAATTTCATTTAGTTATTAAGTACAAGAAGAGCAACACAAAGAAGTTGGATGACATGCGTTAAGGTCACCCACATCAAAGATCACAACTTTGGGACCTTTGATGCATATGGAACCATTCACCCATGATGCATATAGAGAGGCATATTCAAAGGACGAAAACTTCAGGGAGTTGTTTTAGTTTTTGTAGAGTCAGTGTCATGTGCATGATGGAGACAACACCATTGACTACCATATCTAGGATGGTTTACTCTACAAGATGGATAAGCTATGTATTCCTAAAGGTGAGTGATTGTAGCTAATTAGAGAGGCTCACACCTCCAAGGTTGCAGGGAACTTTTATGTATGGAAGACCATGACCAACTTGTAGATGTTTGTGTATTGGCCCAAGATGCAAGAACATGTAGCTAGGTCCATAATATGATGCATGTTTTGTTGTACCAGCAAGCTTAGCAACATGAAATAGGGTCTATATCATCCCTTACTTGTACCCAATCATCCTTGGGAAAGAATTTCCATGGAATTTGTGGGAGGTTTACCAACAACTAGGAAGGGACATGGCTACATGCACATGGTAGTTGACATGTTTAGCAAGGTGTGTGTTCTAGTGCCCCATAAAAATAACATCAATGGGAAAGAAGCAGCAAAATTGTTCTTTCGAAAAGTCTAAGTGCACTTTAGAATAATAAAGATCATTGTTTTAGAGAGGGACACAATATTTCTCTGCATTTTGGACTACATTTTGGGAGAAGATGGACACAAATTTGAAGAGATATACAACATTCCATCCACAGACAGATGGGTGGAAAGAAGTAGTCAACAGGGCTTTGGTGAAACTTTTGAAGGGATGCAACTAGAAGCATCTAAAGACTTGGAATGAAAATATGGTATATATACAAACTTCTTACAACATATTAGCCCACACTTCTATTTGAAAGTCCCCATTTGAAACTTGTTTTTGATATTTGTTGCCTTCACCTTTGGACATTACATATGGGAAGCAAGGAGGAGTGACGGAAGATATTATAGGAGATGCCTTGATGGATGAAAAAATAATAGAGAAGACCAGGAAGATCCATATATAGGTACAAGATACACTGCATAAGTCACAAGATAAATATAAGTCTAGGCATGATCAACATAGAATACAGAAACCATTAAAGGTGGGAGACAAAGTATCACTAAATTAAAACAAGGAGAAGTTACAGGGGCCTAGTAAGAAAATCAAGGCTTTGAGATATGGTCCCTTTGAGATATTGCAAACGGTGGGTGATAATGTCTATCAACTTATTTTACCACCATATATGCACATTTACTTAGTTGTGAATGTAGATAATATGAAACTCTATGAGCCTGTCATGCTAGATTAGGATGAGGAATGGGTTCTACCTTCTATGGAGGATTTGGCACCATATGTTGAGGTAGAGTTGATGATACAGTTTTTCAGAATATGTTCATAACTACAATACATGGGCAAAATGACCTTTGTTATATTGGGTTGAAAGGATAACTTCGAGGAAAAGCTAAATGGTACACGAGAGAGGAGGAAAATTTTCCTCACCTCATTCAATAGAAGCTTTTGGGGACCAAAAGACTCCCAAAATGAGGAGATGTGATCCCGATTTGATCATTATTTTTTTTTTCATCCATCTCAATGCTTTCAGAGTGGAAAAAGTGTAGGAACTAGCTCTCAAGACCATTTTTACCCGTGGGACCCAGTTTGGAAAATTGGGGTTTGAAACCCTCTGGGAGAAGTTTGAGGTATAAAATGACATTTTTGGGGGTAGAAAATGGTTTCTTTAGCACACACATTTTTTTCATATTCAACACACAAGGAACTTTCAAAAGACACAAAAATCACGTCAAATGGAGTTTGTATCCGAAAGTTATGTCAATAAGAAGTTGAGCTTCCTATTTTCACCACCATAATTCAAGAGTATGCCACGTCAACCCCCATTATTCATGGAAAATGGGATAGCCACATGATTATGATATGGAAGACTCTAGACGAGTCTATATTATAAATTTTGTTAAGAGTTGAGGTAGTCAAACCTAACCACTAGTAGACTATCGGGTTGTGTTATAACCAGGCCACTATGAGGAAAAGGGGTTTCATTCTTTCGAGTGCATTTGTTCCATAGTTAAGAAAAATAGCCAAGAGAGATAGGACATAGAGAAAACAGAGAGGATTTTTGCATTGTAGTATCCCATTGGCCACAAGCCAAACTTCTTTGTACTTGCAACCATATTTCCTTTCAAAGAAAGAAAGCATAGTACCCTCACCTTCCATCTAGGTTTTTCTCTTGAAAGGGATTCCCATGTCGTATCTTGTGTTAAATGTGTGTATGAGATTTGATTTTTTTGTTCTCTATTTTCTGCATAATTTTAAATTCATATACATGCACTATTAACAATTAATCTACAAATCTAGAAATCTAATAAAATTGTAATAGTGTCGAATTTTAAATTTATATAATTTTATTATATTTGTTGTGACGAGCTATTGAGTGGAATATCCATGGCAGTTTATGAATCACAACAATAGGACTCAGAATGTAGGTTTTAACCTTGTACAAAAATGATCTACAAACGAATCTTAAAACAGAAAATAAACAATAGCAAGAGCATAAAACATAAAACAAATAAACACAGAGATTTTCCCCAGGATCCAAAATCGGGACGACCAAATTGATTTTTCATTATATTCCCTTTAGTGTTACAACACATATATATACATGCCAAAGCATACATAAACCCCAATCCATTAACCCTGGATTAGAACATAACCATAGTTCCCTTGACCGGATCTACAAAATACCAGGGGCTGAAAACCATCATGGCCCAAAACTATGTGCAAACCCATGCACAAAACCATGGGCGTGTCCACCCACCAAAAAATAGGGTCCAATTTTTTTTTTCCTGGGCCGTTGCCCCAGACCCGAACATGGGGGGTTGTCGCACCCCCTATGACCCCCCTGCTGTGCCCAACGCAACGTACAGAAGCACCTAAAATCTCATCTGTCACCTTTGTTCCCCATCAACAAGCATATCCTACAAATCTTGAGATCCCGATGATAGAGATGTTTTCTAAAGATATTCTAGATGGGCATGAGGATATGGAAATAGATTCATTAGATCTACAAGTAATGGTGTCCAACTGGAAGAATAGGATCCTCGGGTAATTCTTGAACATCGGGTCTATATATCAAAGAGAGCACTCCTCAAAGATAAGACCAAGTTACATTTATAACAAGCACACTCCATCCACTCTCCCAACCATATTGGGGTCAGTGTTCAAAACCCTAAAGACCAGTATAAACCCTTCAAAGAAGATATGTTCATAAGTAGGCATAAAAACAAACAACTATTGTAGGAATTAGGTGAATTCTTGGTCAATTCAGGAATAATTGCTTCGATGATTAAGGCCTTTTCCTTAACTATCCCTTCTACTCAATGAAAATAATCTCACAAAACATAAGAGACCTAAATTTATTGAGAAAGAAAAGGCTTCTTAAGACATGTTTTCGTTGAGATAAACCTAATGTAATGATGATTCAAGAAACAAAATTCTCTCAGGAACCAGTCTCCTCAATTATCTGCAAATGTTAGAAAGAAGCCCAAATCTTGGCCATTGATGCAAATAGGAAAGAAGGAGGCCTAGTTATACTTCTATTGTGCTCTAAAGACTAGGTTGTGTTGAAAATTGCAGTAAGAAAGTTTCAATTTAACTTTGCCTAGGTCAAATTGAGAAAAATTGAATTTCCACATCAACAGACAACTTGGATGTAGTTAACTTGTGTGAAATGACTCTTTTCACTCAGTTAGCTTAGTAAATTTATGTTAGAGGACTTGGAGTTCATTTAAGCATGTGTGATTTCTAATTTGTAGAAATCAAGGTCAGTTATCTCAAGTTGTTTTTAGTTAAACTAGTTCTAACTGTTGGAGGAACTAGTGGAAGGTCAGTTGTGTAGTGGGATGATAGTCTAACGTAGTGATCATCCAACTAACTAATAAATCAACCCAAAATATCTAGTTCATGTAGAGAATTTGAGTTCCCCGGTTGTGGTGTAGATTCCATGGTAGTGTAACATCATTTGCAGATTAGCCTTGAGTTTACAGATGTTGCATGCAGTCAGATGTTCAACCTTCGGAATCATGTAATAAATTTGAGGTAAATTCCTAAATGATAGGGACCTAATTCCTAATGGTTTTTGTAAGGAAATAGGGGATCAAGTAGAGGCATAAATTGACTAAGACTAGGTTAGAGCTTCTCAGTTAGTAGAGAGATAGGTTATTCACTTGTAGGTTGAGCTCAAAGCGAGCAAGCTATTGTAATACATATATATTCATCGGATTAATGCAAGCATACATAAGGGGTTTTTAACAGTTTCTTTCCCTTGAAAAAATACTATGTGCATGTGTGTTGTTTCTTATTGCATGTTTCTGATTTTTGTTCTAAATTGTGAATTGAATTCTGCGGAGCACTAGAGTATGATTGTGTCTCATGATTTAGATTAAAATTTCATGAGAAGTTGCAATTATACATCATAATTTCTACATGGTATTAGAGCAGAAATTTCAAAGTTTTTTTTTAAGAGGTTCCAATTTGTAGACCATTGTAGCAGGATATCTTCAGAGTTGGGAAGATGACCTTCAATGGGATAAGACTAGAGTATTCCTTGGAAGGCATATCTAATTTCATTGCATGGAAGGATCACATGGAGGCAGTATTTTCTGATAATGGATTGCTAGAATATGTAAAGATAGACATTCCAAAACCAAGATCAACTAATTCTAATAACCTAGCTCAGTGTAAGAAATATGTAGCCAAGGTAAGGAGAATAATATTGGGGGGAGTATGAGACCACATTGTCTCAAATATCCATTGGAAAGAAACTACTTTCACAATGTGGAAAGCACTGGAATTTTTGTTTGAGAATAGTAGTGACCATGGGAAAGTGGTACTCAAGGATAAAGTTTGAAATATTAAGATGTAGAAGAATGACACTATCCTGTGGTATCTGAGAAAATTTACACAAGTTCGTGATGAAGTTGGTGGGGTTGGTGTAAATGTTGCAGAAGATTACCTGGTAAGCTTGTCTCTTCAAGGCATTCCCAAAAGTTGGAATATCTACCATGACTTGATGAACAGGAGGGAGAAATTACCGAATTGGGAATGCTTATAGTTAGATTTGGTGCAAGAAGAAATTGGGTGAAGTACCAGAGATGGAGTAACATCCACAAAAGCAGAAGAGGACTTTTACCTAGTTGGAAAAGGATTTAAGGCCAAGGGAAAGAAGTCCCAAGTTGAAGATGAATCCAGTTAAGGGGGCGAGAAGAAACACTTTTCCAAAATAAAATGCTTTAATTGTCATGAATTTGGGAACTATGCTACAAAATGTCCACACAAAGAAATACAACAAGAAGGAGCCTGCAGTAGGAGAAATAGGTGATGCTTTGGCTTCATATTTTGAGCTATATTTCACCCTTATTGCATGCATTTCTAA
Source organism: Pinus albicaulis (assembly GCA_034641835.2). Taxonomy (NCBI): domain Eukaryota; kingdom Viridiplantae; phylum Streptophyta; class Pinopsida; order Pinales; family Pinaceae; genus Pinus; species Pinus albicaulis. The sequence goes on along the minus strand of CM076579.1, from coordinate 399,642,721 downwards.
CAAAGTGATGGAGAGTGTGTGACTCGTTCCACATGACAGGGTGCCGATAGTTTTTTAGTGAAATGGAGGAGAAAGATCTCCAAATACATATTATTTTGGGGACAATGACATGTACAACATTACCAGGATTGGTAAAATAACCTTTCAGAGGGAGTCAGGATCCCCTCTTCGCCTCAAATATGTCATTTTTGTGCCAGACCTAAAGAATAATATAATCTTTGTAGTAGTTTTTGAAGATTTTGGTTATGATGTGATATTCAGCAAAGGGAAAGCATTCTTGAGACACATAGCCACTGGACAGGTGAAGAAAATCGAGGTTCATGTGAAGAACTTGTATACACTTGAGGTATGATATGCATTTACAACCTTGAGGAGCAAGGAAGTGATTATATATATGGTGATTGATAGGGATCAGGATAGACCTCTCAAAATGGAGCCTAAGGAAGTTGTGGAGAACCCACAAATCGAGGGGGAGGAAGGAGAGGGGAGAAATCCACTCAAGAAGAGACCTCTAGTAGAGGGAGAGTTCAAGCCAAGTGGGCATACGTAGAAATTGCAACTATACCTCCATGAGTGAGGTGGAGTGATGTAGATCCCTAGCCCCATAATTGCAGAGATTTGGGCAGGGACCAATGAGGTGTTCTCCTCATGGATCATTAACTTGCTACATGAGCCCATAGTATTTATTAGCAGGAGAACTAGTGTCATGAAGATACCGAGGAGTGTATAGGAGTGTTGAAAACAGAGCAGGAGTCTCATTAGTAGAGTCAACAACAACACAATTTTCCCAGTAGATAGTTTCATACACAGTTGATTCATTTTTTTTAATGCTTCTTAGTTGCAGATGTTGCAGTAGCAATAAAAAAATGAGAGGTCTTGATATAGTAAATTCCACAAGTGCAGGATAAGGGTGGTTGATATCCCTTTCTTGCTAAGAGGGAGTGTTGAAAAATGAAGCAAGAAAGTCTCAATTTGACTTTTCCTTGGTCAAATTGAGATAATTCAAATTTCCACATCAACATAAAACTTGGATGCAATTAACTTGTGGGACATGGCTCTTGTTACTTAGTTAACTTAGTAAATTCAATCTGATTGCTAATTTGTAGCAATCAAGGTCGGTTATTTCAAGTTGTTTTCAGTTAAACAAGTTCTAATTGTTGGAGGAACTAGTGGAAGGTCAGTTGTGCAGTGGGACAATAGTCTAACTCAGTGATCATCCAATTAACTAATCAATCAACCCAAAATAACTAGTGCATGAAGAGAATTTGAGTTCCCCAACCGTGGTGGAGATTCCAAGGCAGTTTAACATTAGTTGTAGACTAGCCTTGAGTGTACAGGTGTTGCATGCAGTTAGATGATGAACCTTGGGAATTGTGCAATCAATTGGAGGGAAATTCCTAAATAATAGGGGCATGTTACCTCAAGATTTGTACAAGGAAATGGGGGCTCGAGAAAAGACAGAGATTGACTAAGTCTGGGTTATAGCTTCTTAGTGAGATGAGAGATAGGTTATTCATTTGCAAGTTGAGCTCACAGCAAGCAAGCAACTGTAATACATCTATATTCGTCACTTTAATGCAAGCAGACATAAGCGGTTTTTAGTAGTTGCTTTCCCATAGAAAAATATTGTGTCAATGTGTGTAATTTCTTATTGCATGTTTCTAATTTTTTTTCAAAATTGTGAATTGAATTCCACAGAGTAGTAGAGTAGGATTGTGTCTCTTGATTTAGATTACAATTTCATGAGTAGTTGCATTTCTACATCATAATTTCTACAGATTGGGTGTTGAAATATCTCCCATGGATAATCAAGGGAGACTTTAATATAATAAAATTCCTCTCTAAGAAAAAGGAATGTGATAGCCTCAGTCATTTCCTTACCATTTTAAATATGGCAAATATTTTTTATTAAAAAAAAGATATATGGGATGTGTCAAGGGACACAAGTTTCAGAGCTGAGGGAAAATTTCTTGTGATTGCTTTTAATTTGTTATGATAGATAATAGGCTGCTAGGTGTACATTTTCAATGGGATGTAATTATGTCATTAGGAGGATTTAGAAGATAGGACAAAGATCATGCTCTTTGAAGAAAAACATAAGTAAGAAGAGGACACCAAATTAATGCAGGGATGACAACATTGTTGAGTTGTGAAGGCTAAAGAACGCAAGAGGAAGTGGGTCATTGGTTGGATGTAACAAATAGTAAATAAGGATATTGTAAAGAGGAAGACATGGAATCACCCCATGCACTATGATGATTCTTTAAAAAATATAAGAAAAAATGAAACGTGAGAGATGATTAGACAATCAGTAAAAAAAGTGTGCATCGAAAGAATAAAGAGCATAGATAAGGAGACAAGGAGAAAAAACGATTGGAAAAGAATGAAGGGGAGAGCTTACTATGAAATACAGGGGGAAGAGAAGAGAATGTGGACGATCTAGAGGAAGTTACGGAGAACAATGTTCGAAGAGGAGACAAGTCATGTATTACTTTAGTGAATGGAAACAAGGGAAATACAGACAGTTAAGCATGAAGGGACTAGAATATTTCCTCTCAGGTGAGGGAAAATGCTTTCTATATTCCCCATTGTATACAAGGGTGGAAATGGCTTTCTATGGATTCCCTAACGACTGGGGTGGAGAACTGTAGCCTTGGATTTTTGATAAGGAGGAATTTTGAGGTCTCCTCTACTTGTTCCTTGGTTTTTTTGTACTGAGTTTTGGACTCCCTTCATTCAGTGGAACTACTGTGTTTATATGATTGAGGGTGGAGGTTTAGCCTTTGGACTCTGTAACTTGATTTGAGAGTGCAACTTCATCCTTTGGATTCCCTTACTTGATTTGGGGGTGGAGGTTTAACCTCTGGATTCCCTTTTCTTGAATTTAGGGTGGAGGTTCTACCTCTGGATTCCCTAACTTGATTTGAGGGTGGAGGTAAAGGCTCTATATTCCCTTGCTTCATTGAGGGTGGAGACAACAGTCTATGTATTCCCTTGCTTCATTCAAGATGGAGACATAGGTCTCTTGATTCCTTTGTATCATTAAGGGTGGAGGTGGAGAACCTCTATATTCCATGGTTTAGCATCATTGTGAAGAGCTTTTGGGCTCTTGATTTGCTGAAGAGTGGAGGTGGTGGATCTTTGGAGTCCCTATTGAATATTGACTGCAGTGAACTTAGCTGGTGGGTGGAGGTAGTTGGTCCTTTAGAATCCCTATTTTAGCTTCAAGCTTTAGTTTTTCCCTTGAGAAATGCTCCTCTGACGCTGGAATTTGGATCAAAGGTGACAACTACAATATGGATTTGGTTGTAGCTTGTCTATGGTTGGGAAGAGAGTTAGAGTCCCAAGCTTAGTTACTAGATCCTTTACTACAAGATAATTATTTTTTATGTCTCATATGCCAGTGAATGCAAAAAAATGTTTAATGTGCCATTTAAATGCTATTTGAAAATATGAAATGTTTATTTCCTAAAATAATGGGAGTGTTAGATCCCTATGTAATATATAAGGAACAGGTTAAGTTCCTATATTTTCTCAGTCCCTATATTATGTCGAGGAGTGTTGATTTTATTTGTAAATGTATATTACTAATTCCTCGGCAATTAATGAGGATTGGTTAATTCATGTGCAATTGATATGACAATGATTGTTTATGATTCTTGTACTGATCATTATATGCTAGCACAGGGTTGATAGTTTGCTAGAATAAAATTCAAGGATGTGGTTTTGGCACATAAGTGTGTTGCATGTGTCTTAAGCATATTCTTAGGAATGGGATTATTCTTGTGTTTATCCTAGGTCTGTAAATTGGTCCAAATGATCTAGGTATGGAGAGATAAACTATCTTTGTCATATTAAGTTAAAGTTTGGTTGAAACAATTTGGTTATCAAGTGTTAACTTCTGACTTATAAGATCAAGAGAGGTAGCTATGTTTCCATAAATTAATGTGTGTGTGTGTGTCCAAGTATGGCTAGTACTCATGAAAAATATCAGGAAAGATAGCATGATACCATACTTATATACATATAATCAAAGACAAAGGCCTCCTAAGCTCAAGAAAGTCATTGATCTCATACGAGACCATTGACCTCATAAGAGACCATTGACATCAAGGTTGAGGTTCAACTAATATTGGGAAGGATAGCTCCAAGGAGCTATGCCAACTATATCTACATATGTTCATATATGTACGTGTGGTTGGAACCTTAACACCTTGGAGGAAAACACATGAACCTTGTTAAACCATCTAAATTATGTGACTAGGTACATTGACCAAGAGCACAAGTGGGGGAATTTTGGGGTTGTCGATGGTCGTAGTGCATTTTCCATTGTTGGATGACATCGGGGGTTCTAACCCAGGGATTTCAAAAGGAGGCATTGTTGAAGAGGTAAATTCCCTCTGTGGACAGAGGCGATCCCACTAGCCCAGATCAGGTCTAGCAACAATAAAGTCACGCAATGACGTTGGTTCGTAGTTACAAAAAGACAAAGATTGCGATAAGTAGCCTACCTCAAATCCCACGCAGTTGTCATTGAAGAAAAGATGACATTTCCCGTCCCTCGCTCGATAGATCACGATCCTTCTGTTTGACACGTTCGAACACCTATACACGTGCAAGCAAACAACAACATACAACGTAAAATCTAAAGCATGTAACCATATATTAGTCAGAGAGGATATAATTCATTGCATTACATAAAGAACTGAACACATGAATGGAACCAAAATTAGAGTCGCTTATATTATAAATTACAAAAGGGAGATTACAACCAAATGCTCTAACGCTATGATCTTCCTTCAGTGGAGCTAACAGTGGAACGTGTCTCAACAAAGCCTGTCGGGAATCTGGACGAAGCTCTCTCTCTTTGGCTTGGCTCTCAATAGTTGCCCAACTATAGTTTCCTTCCTACAAGTTTAGCTAGCTTGCTAATGGAGAAGGTAAGCTTTTATAGATAGAGGAAAGGAAGTTGGGATCCATATAATCATGGGATAGGCCCTATCTCTAAGGAAGCTTCCATGATAGGTGGAAAACCACTTCCTATACATGGAGATCCGGAGCCAAACCACTCAATTCCTTTTGATGATTCGTTCAGGAGTTTGTTGAAATCAAACTTCCGCCATTTATTTAAGCTTGACGCGAGTGAAACACAAGGAAATAGCGCTAGTTGGCACGCCCTCTAGTGTGGATTTCCACCATTGGCGCGAGGGACTGAATTGTCTAGTCGCGCCAAGGCTAAAACATCTGTTTTTAGGGTTTTTCAGAGGAAATTTTCTTTAGGGGAATGTTTGTCCTTTTGCAAGAGGATGCCATGAAGGTGGTTTCAGGTCATTTTACTATTCACAGGTCACAGGAATAGTCCTTCAATGTGTGGGATGAGGGATTGAAGGGACGGTGACAAAACGTTGTGTAACAAATCCCGCTAAAGCATGAGGTCCGAGAGAGAGAGAGGGGTGAAATGCTTTATGAGAACGCGCCCAATTGAAAACACCGCCGTCGAAAAACCTGCGAAGACAAATACAACTGATATCTCAAATACATGATATGTGGTATGGGCTCAGCCATCCATAATAGAGTGTACAATAACCGGGATCCAAGGTATGGATGCAGCCATCCAATAAAGAAGGATCAACAAGTAGATTCGAGTATAGTCGCAGCCATCCAATCAAATGAGTCATGTAACTAATCATGATAATCCACAAAGAATCTGCAGCCTAGATTTCATCAGACAAAATCCAGGGTCTTGCGCTCCATCTCGACCCGACTAGAGTACATGTCCGAGCATGTGAATAAGTGAGTTGAAGTCGAACATGCAAGAACATCGTATGATTACTAGCCAATAATGAAATCCGTTAACAGATGCGAGAGGAACCACCAATAATGAGAATTGCCCTCAAGGTACTATAGGTACAATCCATAGAATGTGAATAGTGAGATGGCGTCGAACACCCGCAAAATCATTCGATCGAAGGCCAATAGTGAAAACCTTACGTCAAATGCGAAGAACCTGCCATTGAGGTTTGCAGGCCCCAAGGTACCTGAAGGAAGTCTCTAGATTAGCCTCCTGGATAATGAGCTGAAGTCGACAGGAAGTGACCTTGATCAAAGGTGGGCCATAGTGTTTCCCACATCATCGATGTGAGATAGACGAACATGATATTTGTGAATCAAGATCAATAGAGAATCAGAGGGAGGTTGAAAACTGCAGAGGCCAACTTCTCTTGAACATATCGGCGACACGACACTGGATTTGGAAATATTTGACATCAAAGGATCTGAGGTCATGATGACACAGCAAAGAGCAGATGAGTGGTCAAAAGAGATTACCCAAAACCATGGAGGCAAACAGAAAACGAGATGAGATGTCCCTAGCCCGACACGAATGTAGACAAGTGCCATGTTCAAGAGCGACATACTGCCGACACGACAGTGATACTGGTTCCATTTTCCCCCACCATTTCTGGTGAGTACCCCAATTATTTTTGGAAACAAGCTTGAAGGGGATAACATATGCTTGCCATAAAAGTCTGTCCTTCGGACAAATCCAACCTAGTACATTTAACGAGCCCTAGGAAGGAGGAACTCAAGTAACGTCATTACGATGGAGTCCGATGTCATCAGGTTTTAACGACTCTGACAAAGGAAGAACTCGATGTCTTTTCATGTTTAGAGAGTTTGAAAAGACAACAGAAAAGAAAACTCCAACAATCCCTTTTCGTAGATAGTCCCACAGATCCGAAAAGGTAGAAAACTATATCTGAGAGAACCTCCTAGTCGCGATAGGCTAGGGTATTCCTTTTTCGTAAATAATCTATCCCAGCCCGAAAAAGGGGTAAACATATATTGGGTAGATGTTGTTTCGTAGCCAATTTAACGAGTTCAAAACGACAAGTGACTCGGTAATCTTTTCATTTTTAGAGAGTCAGAAAATAGCTGAAAGATGACTCCAGTAGTGACTTTTTCATGTTTTTACCGAGTCCGAAAAATTATAAAATACAACTCATGTCGTCGTCCTAGTTGCGCAAAAACCTGTCGTTGCACAAAAAGCAAGCGTAAAACCCATTTTTCGACAAAAATATGATAAAATATCAGAAAAATAAGCTCCAAAACCTAATTTGATTTCGAAAAGTTATAAATATGACCAAATAGTAAAAACATATTTACTTTTTACTTTTTACCTCTTGTGCAGAGTGACAGTGAGTTATTTCCCTACGATCTTGCGGTGACGATTGTGGACGATCCGGTGCATAATTATGAATCCATTCTTTTCCAGGTAAGAGGTGCTTCCATTAGCTATGTTTTAATCCATATTTCATAGTTTTACATCATGATTTGGCATCCCCAAGGGGAGGATTTGCAAATTTAGGGCTTCCACGGTTGGCGCGGGTATGAGGCACGGACCCACGCCAATCGATCTCTTTTTGCAAAGGGGTCGCGCCAGCTAGCACGACTGTCAGAAAAACAGTCGTGCCAACTGCGCAGCCTCATTTTCCGCTCAAATTTCTCAAAAATTGAACCAATAAATTGAATTTTTGAATGCCCAAGGGATCTTATGATGTTCTTATGACCAATTTGATGCAAGTATAAATCCACAATGGTGATTGAATGGAAATAAAGGGAGCACAGTGAAGAGGACGAAATGGAAATGGGGAATGAGCAATGCATGAATGCTCTCCGGGATTGTGGATTAAAGAAATTCTTCTTGACACCATGTCTCAGGGCACAACTTGAGTTGTTACAATACTTGATAAGTATCTCGGATGAGAATGAAAAGAATTTTAGGCTCGAGATCAAGTGCTTGAACTTGAAGTGTCCGATGTCTACTTCATCATTGGATTATCTTGCAGAGGTCCAGTTCTGATCATGACAGGTACTAGGCCTTCTGGAGAAAAGATGTCGATGGTTATGGAGAGAGTGTGCCCAGGGGCACAAACAGGATCAGGTAGTGGCAAAGTTGAAATTCACACTATTCCCGATCTAGCACTCAGAGTGGTGCTAAATACCATTATGCAGGCTGCGGGGTCGCAGGTGTTGCATGAGGCTACCAAAACATAGCTCCTCTTGGTGTTAGAATGTATGAACCCGAGAGTATTTGATTGGGCTACAGCTGTAACCATGAATATCAAATGGCAATTGACTAAATGTAAAAATTCCAAACTGAAGCAGTTTGGGTACGAGTCAATCTTGGTATCCTTCATCCTAGAATGGTTACCTATCTTCCAGGGCCAGGGGGCGATAGTCACAGATCCATCTTTGAGAGAGCCACAGATGGCTCGATGGGCAGCACTGACGCCCAGACCAGGAGGGGGCCAGAAAATGTCATGGTGGCCCGAGTTCTTCGGATGGCTCTGACAATAGTTGATCATCGTAGAGGATTAGCCCTATGCTAGTACTAATTTCATAGAAGACCTAGACCTTCCACTCCCGGAAGGAGAGGACTGGGATGAGGAGCTGGGTAAGACTCTTTTTTATTTTATGAATTTTATGATTTTTTTGGGTATACATGCATGTTCTAACAATTGATCCTATATGTATGTAGATGTTGGTCCAGAGAGGCCAGCTGGGATGTCACCGATCATGCGGAGGACCCCTCTCGCCCATGACCCTCAAGGTGAGGGGGGCGAGGGGAAGGAGCTGGTTCAGAACTTAGAGGGAATCACTCGTGGGATTCCTGATTATGCTCGCCTAGCTGATGTCCCTATGGCTTATCAGAGCCACACCGTAGGGGTGCCTAGTCGCCTTCATCGCTTACTGAGGCGATTGGTGTGGGCAGTAACATGCTACCATGAGCACCATGCTGATTAGTCGCCTAGGCTTTTCATATGCATATTTTTGAGAGACATGTTGTCTCCGGATGTAACTAAAACATACATGTATATTTTTGGATTCTCTATATGATGCACACACTGCAAAAATTCAACATATATATATATATATATATATTTCTGCATGCATATTTTTCACATATGATGATGTTTTTTACAAGTTGCGTAAATGTCTATCTAATACCATGTTAGCTACTGCATCTATTAATGCATTCATTTGTCTAGGTATATGCTGATATGTGATGTAATCAAAATTTCTCTCCAGTAAACGAATACGTAGATACAGTCTTAAAATGGATGGGTTCCTATCTGAATAGTGACCATTGAGCTGTAACACTACAAGCTGTGAGTCTAGATATATAAGTGATGCACGAATATCGAGGTTAACGGCCTCGTTCAATAACTCCAAAAGGGCACTATATTCTGTGACATTATTTATAGCAGGCCCTAGACAAACACCTTGTAAATTAACTAACTCACCAATAGGATTGTAGATTACCCAGGCTGCTGAAGACAGATTCCTGGTACTGTGGGAGGCACCATCCGCGAAACTGACATAAGGAGTAATATACATTTGCACAATCAGGAAGACCTAATCAGTAGAAAGACGCTTACAAAGCACACCACATCACACATGCACAAAAATGAAGAAATCACCTATGTACACACACTACAAAAGAATGATTCAAGCGTAATACTTCTTCAGGTACAACCCATTTCTGGGTTGCGCCAAACGAAGACCTTCATAATCGATCAGTTCGTAGGCCCCATTTTTTAATACATGTTTAACGATATAGGGCCCATGCCACATAGGCTGGAATTTTCCTGCCCCAAACTTATCATGTGCTTGATCATACAAGAGGATGAGGTCTCCTTCGATAAAAGAGCGTGGAGAAACCGTTTGATCGAAATGAGCTTTAACCTGCTTTTTCTGTGCCTCAATAACCAAGTTAGCCAAGCAGCGAGTTTCGTCCAGTCGTTCTAGGTATAAGAGATGTTCTTCCTCTGGGGAAGTGTCGGGCAGTGATTCCACAACCAACTTCATTGAAGGGATCTCACATTCAACCGGAAGAGTAGCTTCCAGACCATACACCAACTGGAAAGGTGTGAATCCGGTCGCACTCTTTACTGGCGTTTGGTAGGCCCAGAGATCTGAGAACAATTGGAGATGCCAGTTGGATTTGTGTATACCAATTGTTCGTTGAAGCATCGTGACAAGCACCTTGTTCACGACCTCAACCTGGCCATTTGCCTGAGGGTAGTATGGCGTCGAGCTGTCATGACGCAAGCCCAACTTTGATGTCAGCTCTGCCATCATGTAGTCCCGAAAATGAGTGCCATGATCGATGACAATGGCTTGAGAAATGCTGAAACGCGTGATCACATGGTTGAAAATGAACTGAGCAGTTGTCTTACCGTTTGTGGCCAATGTAGGCATCGCTTCGGCCCACTTGGTGAAGTAATCTACGGCAACGATGATATAAGCATGCCCCCCAGCCGAGTGAGGGTTACATGTCATAAAATCAATGCCCCATTTGGAAAAAGGGCCTACGGTAATGACAGGATGTAAAGGGAGGGGTGGCGCATGCATCTTGCGTTGGAAGATCTGGCACGCATGACACTTTCTAACTGCAACAATATAGTCTTTAATAGATGGCCATAAGTAACCCGCACGTAGAATCTTCTGGGTGGTAGCATAACCGGACATGTGACCGCCACAGGCACCATTGTGATAGTCATTCAAAACTTTCTCAGCCTCTTCCAAGGTCAAACATCGGCGGAGCACAGAGTCAACTCTAACACGATATAAGGTATCTTCGACAATGCGATATGGTTGCAATTGATGCCGAACGCGATGTTGAGCATCCTTCGTCAACTTGGACCAGAAGGTAGATGTCTGAAGGTACACGATGATGTCGCCGTACCATGGATCGAGAGTGCTGATTAGAAATAGAGTTTCATACGGGATATGATCCTCAGATTGAGACGGAACAGAGTCAGTACGGAGAGAGCAGATGAGGTCAGCAAAAGCCAGTGACTTCGTCAATTTGGCAGTAGTGAACTCCAAATTGAACTCCTGAAGGATCACAATCCATTTGGAGTACTTGCCCCTCAGCAATTGTCGAGACAAAATGTAGGTCATGGGGTTGTAGTCGGAAATCACAGTTACCGTGCGCAATAGGATGTAATGGTGAAACCGCTTAACAGCCTGGACCGCGGCAAGCGCCAATTTCTTGACGTGGGCATAACTCATTTTAGTGTTGAGGAGATTCCGAGACAAATAATAAACCACGTGTTCGTTTCCGTCATCGTCATCCTGTACCAGAACCATGGCAATTGTGCTGAATGCGGCAGCCAAGTAGAGGGTAAAGTCGCGGTGATAGCTGGGAGGACATATTAATGGAGCGTTAACAAGAAACGTCTTAATTTTATCGAAGGATTGTTGAGCAATCTCATTCCAATGGAAGGGAACACCCTGTTTTAGAAGTCGCATAAACCCTTTGGCCACTTCTGCATAGTTCGGGATAAAGCGACGTAAGAAATTTGATTTCCCGTGAAGACTCTAAAGTTGATACAACGAGGATGGGGAGGGGAGATTAACAATAGCCTCAACCTTGAGAGGGTCCAGGCGAATTTTGTCTTTAGAGACAATGAATCCCAAAAGATGACCAGAGTCAACGCATAAGAGGCACTTGTGAGGATTAAGCCTGATGTTGTAACGTTTGCAGTGGAGAAAAATCTGGCGGAGATGTTCGGGATGGTCTTCTTGCCGAGCTAAATGAGCTGGCAGGTCATCCAGATATGGCTGAACAATATTACATATGTCGTGAAAGGCATAGGAAATGGCATGCTGGAAAGTAGCCACAATGTTTTTTAAGCCGAACGGGAGCTTCTTATAGGCGAATGTGCCCTATGGACAGATGAAGGCGGTCTTATGTTGATCGGATGGAAGGATATTAATTTGATTATAACCCGAAAATCCGTCCATAAGGGAATAGATCTCACTCCCCGCACAATCATTGATGATCTGATCTATAAATGGAGTGGGATATTTTTCCTTAATGCAAGCCCGATTGATGTCTCGGTAGTCAACACAGACCCGAATTGTGCCTTGCTTCTTATCTACAGGGACAATATTGGAAACCCATTCTGTCAGGGGGATTGGATATATGAAGCTCGCTTTAAGAAGTTTCTGAACTTATGCTTTTATAGCAACGGCTTTTCGAGGATGCACTGGGCACAGACGTTGGCGCACAGGCTTCACACTAGGATAGGTGGGAATTTCATGCACGACGACACTGGGATCGATCCCAAGCATCTCTTCATAAGACCATGCGAAAACATCTCGGAATTCGCGGAAAAGGCTAGTGTATACTTGAATCTCTTCGAGAGAACAAGTGACTCCCACGTGAATGTTCTCGACGACCCCTAGTTTAACGGAGATGTCGATAGGTATTGTTTGGGTAATATTACTCAGATTTACTTTCGAAAGTACTTCATGAGTCAATATTGGCGTTTGGAGAGGTGGAGAGGGAACCTGAGATGAAAAACGCTCGAGACAATTAGACATTGCCCTCGGGCTGGGCATGAACGAGAAACGATGATGTCCATCGCTCCATGGCAGATCTTCGAGAGACATAGTCTCCACGATAGCTTCGTCAGACGGAAAAACTTCTCTCAAAGGATCGGGTGAATCTACATCGCTGAGCCAAGGGGATTGAGAATAAACATCAAGAGCCATGCTCAAAGGAGCATTTTCAGCAGGAGGAGGATCTGATGTGGCAACGATCTCGCAATAATTGATTTCAACTGGGGTTAGAGGCATCGATTCTCCAAAAGAGGCAACCTGTTCAGGAGAAGGGATGATCCACGGGTCATCCGACCTAGAGATCATGTTGACTTGAACGGTATTCGGTGGTGGAATGGGAAAAATACCCATGAGAACGGGGTCCTTAAAAAGATCAGGTCCTACACTGTGGAGGGGATTAGGAATTTGATCCACATATGGCACATTATTCTCGGAGGAGGAGGTAAAGAAAGACAACTGATCAATAGTAATAATCTTGCCCTCATGTGGAAACTTCAAAAGTCGAAAGAGGGTGGATGGAAAGCATAGCATGGCGTGGGTCCAACTGCGACCAAGTAGAAGATTTTAGTTTAGTTTGGCACCAACCACTTCCAATTCAACATTGACTGTCTTACCTTGTAATGTGATCGGTAGACTCGCAAGAACACCCAAAGGTTTTGATTCCCTTCCATCGAATGCCTCGAGGGCATTGGGAGATGAAGTAAGGGCTGGAGAACCAATGGCCTTCCAGCAGGCAGATGACATAATGCAAGTAGAGGCACCTTCGTCCACAACAGCTCTGTGAATATTGAGGCCATTGATACCGACTTGTATAACAAGGGTGATTTGATGTGGAAGTCGGGGGACAAAATTCTCTAGATCGAAGGTGAGAAGGTTGGAATCAACAGGATAAATTCCACCGATTGCAGATAACAGAGCTTTCTGTTGAGATGGGAAACTTTGAATCACTTCCAACACAGACATTGCGAAAGGTGCCTGTGCCAAATCCTCAACAATGGTATAGTGCTAAGCAGCACGGGCGTTTGGATTATAGGAAGACTTTCGAAGAACACCTTTGGAAGGTGGCCGTATAACGGGTTCAGCGCTGGGCTTCTCAATTTCTAAAGGACTAGAGGCAGGTGGGGGAGGCAGGCCATCAACGACTTCCTTCCCAGCTACCTGACGTGATCTGGCATAATCCTTCGATCGAGTGGCAATAGAAACAGGTGCAGCACCATTCATCATGAAAACCTAAGACCTAAATGGTGCAGATGGTGAAGGCTGCTCAACCATTTGGGTCTGCTAAGATGGAAAAGGTTCCTTAAGAACTGCCGGAGTTCCCTTAGAGCCTTTAAGGAGTTGACTAACCTTGGATCGTCGGGGACAATCTTTGGTGTAGTGGTCTTCATCACAGATCAGGCAAGGGTACTTCGGTTTTCATTGAGAACCATCATCAACACGTGGTTTGGAGGATTCTAGTTTCATGGCATCGGATTTGGCCTTCCCTTTGCCCTTCTCCTTCCTTTTTGAAGTCTTGTCTGCAGGATTAGCCTGAACGACATTGACCTCCGCGGTCTTACCAGAATCTGGAGTAGCGGAAGGAGAAGAATTGTTGGAAGAATTCGATTTCTGCTTCCCATTAGAAGACTTATGAGAAGTCTGAGAGATGGAACCAATAACACCGTCAACCGATGGGGTAGGTGGTGCTTTAGAGGTCCCAGGCCACAGGGCATCAGTCAAGATATCATATAACGTTCCGGACTGAGAGTACACTAAATCAAGGTATTGGGCACGAGCAATGGCTTGTTCCTTGGTTACACATGCCCCCATAGAAATGTCCTATGCAATCTTGTTGACAAAGGAGGTAGTGAAACAGTGAGTTAGAAGCTAATCAGGAATGTCAAACTTGATTAGACGACGACAACATCTCCACTCATGAATATGATCTGAAATATGAGTGGCTTTGTCCTGCTTCAAAGATGTCAGGAGATGCGTCCCGGATTCATAACGAACTGGTAACTGAAAATGCATCAGGAATGCCATAGCTAGAGTATTAAAGTCTTGAAAAATACCACGAGGTAGTTCTATGTACCATTTAGAAGTAGCGCCTGTAAGAGTGCGCTGGAAAAGACGTAGACGGATCGAGTCATCAACCCAAGAGTTCGAAGAACACCACAAATGGTAGGTCATGACATGTGCTTGGGGGTCTTCTCCATATTTGCCTTCAAATTTGGGACAGTCACCAGGTACCTTCATCGGAACCGGAGGCCAATATGGATTATGAAGAATCAGATCATTGGTCAACTTGGATACATCCAGTAATTCCAACGTGGTGAGGAAAGGTAACTGAGGATTAAAAGGCATGCCAGGTCCCCGATAAGGACCTGTACCTGTACTCCAACTTGGTTGGGCATAATTTTTCCCCCATGGGTTTTTTCCTGGAGGATTCTGACCATAGGGGGTATAAGCCGTATAATTGGGTTGATACGGTTGCTAAAAACCAGGATATGAGGGTTGATAACCAGGGTACTGATTCTGATTATATGTGGGCCCTGTTTGAGAAGTGTATGGATTTGACTGTGGAGTATAAGTATAGCCTAGCTGTTTAAGGTAATAACCAGAACCTTGGGGCGGGTTGTAAACCAGTCGAGACTGACCTTGAAGGTAATAGCCGCCTTGGGGTCAAACGGGCTGCTGGTAAGTGGGACCCTACTGAGCCTGATAAGTTGGGCGCACAGGCGGGTTCGGCTGTGGCATAGAATAGATAGGCTGCTGAGAAGGGTTAACTGGTTGTGCAGGTTGTCCTGGTTGAATAGGTTGACCTGGCTGTGCAGGTTGCCCTAGTTGAACAGGTTGGCCTGGCTGAATAGGTTGTCCTGGTTTAACAGGTTGGCCTGGCTAATGAAGGACACCAGGCTGCCCCGGCTGAGCAGGTTGGCTTGATGGTGGGAGAGGGCCAGGTTATGCCTGATAACCAGGTTGGCCTGTGATAGGACCATAAGATGGCCCTGGTTGTGCAACATTTGGACCAATTTGAAAATGAGGTTGTTGAGGTTGCACCAATGGTTGAGAAGGATGGGTTTGCCCCTCAAGACCGTACAACTGTTCGGGTTGATAACCCGGTTGCCTTGTAGGTCATTGAGGTTGCCCTGGTTGGACCACAGGGTGAGGCTGCAGAGGTTGACCTTGAGGGTTGTAAGACTGCCCTTGCGGACCGTGCAACAATCCCTGCTGGCCCGAAGGTTTCCCTTGTAAGGGTTGTCCTTGCGGGTCGTATAGATAACCAGGCTGGGGCGAAGGTTGTCCCTGTAAGGGTTTTCCTTGTGGGCCAGAAGCATATCCTTGCTGAAACAAAGGTTGTCCTTGTAAGGGTTGCCCTTGTTGATTAGAAGGTTGCCCAGCCTGGGCGGATAGAAAACCGTTAATATATTGATAAGCCTCAGGAGAAGGAAAACGAAGAGGGTTTCCTTGCTTATCATATTGATATGGAAATACGTAAATCGGGGCACCATCCGGTCCATAATGGGAAAATTAAGGACGGTTGAGATCTTGAGAGGACTGACCAACCTCGGAGTTTGACGGCTTTAAAGACAACCGATACTCCTTAGGAGAAATATTCTCAGGAATAGCAGAAGCTATATAAACATCTTTAGGAATTAACGAGGTCCTAGCTGACTGAGTAGTGACAGCAGGCGTAGACGTAGCCACGTAGACAGTAGGTCTAACAGGTACTGATGTAACGAAAGGAGATGTCGTGAGAGGTGTCGATGGCGACATTCCTAACGAGGGAATAGTCGGCCTCGTGGATGGAGTCGATATTCCCATAGAGGCAACAGCGGCCATGACCTGACTTAAAGACCTATATCTAGCTGGGAGCGAAGGACCAGGTGAAGACATAACGAAGGTTCGGGGATGTTTTCTAGAAAAAGCTGGTAATCTTCACCAGATGTAGGAATTTCCTCACTAGGAGAAGGACTTGGTGAGTCCATATCTGACCCTGCCGCAAGATCTTCTAAAAGACGACAAGGACTAGGAGGTATAATAGTAGCAAAGAAAGGCGATCCCGATGTAAGAGGAGGGAAGTGTTCCCCTACTCCAAATCCAAACCAAGCGTTGTACAAGGGCCAATTGAAGTCAACTGGTCCTCCAAAGGGAAGTTCATATATAACCGGTCCCCCATCGGGAAACTCGGATACAATAGTCTGCTGATACTTAGTAGACTACCAGTAGACGAAACTGGGGGTTCCGCCACTGTGACTATAACGAAAAGAGGAAGAGATCAAAAAAAAGACACACAGGAAAAACCAAGGCAAACAACAATAGGCCGAAAAATCAATCTCTAAATGGGCGTGTGATCATAGGTGATTAATTTTACCACATTGAAACTAGAAATTTTACCGTTTCACGTTTTAAGAGTCTAGAAACAAGTAAAAGGTGACTCTATCTCTTTCAATTTGGAAACAAGCATGAAAGGACAAGAGCTTGATGATATTTTCAAATTTAATGAGTCAGTAAAGATCGAAATGACTACTCTAGTAATCTAGGCAGATGGGTGTACCAGATATCCGTGAACTGCCATATACACCTTGGTTAAAAAATGAAAGAGAAATCAACCAAGGACTTGACGTACGTGCAGGTAATCTCCCTGAATGTTATGTACGGTGTATCATGGGTAAAAGGCAGCAGACTCGGCTTCCTACGAATAAAGGATAGCAACCTAATGGGGTCTTCCTTTATATACTCGACGGTACAGGGAGCACAAGTCCGTACTAGCGTTGTCTAAAACCAGATGGTGAACGACAGTTACTAGGTTTAACGACGCCGGAACACATCACTAGCCTAGACCTCTAGATATTCTGTTAATGTTTCAATGTTGCCTTAGGTTAATTGAATAAATTTTGGAGTTGATCTTCAATTTATGTTTCAATTTCAGGCCCTATCGAATGTTGGATCTCAAAAACTCTAAATGCACACTACATGCCACAAAATATCACTTTGTTCAATGAAGAGCTATCTACGGGAGGGTTGAGAGCTTTTCAAATAACAACAAAATGAGCATAAAAACATCCACTACTATCTCTAATGCAAGCTAATGAAAGTAGAAAACTTCTCTCTTAGAGCTATATAACACTAGTAACACGAAAGAGCTTTCAATTTTCACTAGACTAATCAAAATGCAACGAAATTTGTTTTTGTATTTTTCAATGTTTTAGAGCAAATGCACTAAATGAATGAAAAACTAATGAAGAAATCAATTCGATAAATGACAGTGAGAGATCTGAAACAAACAAGTTCACTCGATACAAACACACATAATCAAGACCCAAACTGATGGAGAAATCCTTCAAATTGAAGAAGAATCTCAAAAAGACTCACACAAACCGTGTAATCTAGGCTTGG
This sequence comes from Pinus albicaulis, assembly GCA_034641835.2. Classification (NCBI taxonomy): domain Eukaryota; kingdom Viridiplantae; phylum Streptophyta; class Pinopsida; order Pinales; family Pinaceae; genus Pinus; species Pinus albicaulis. The sequence continues at coordinate 399,624,928 of CM076579.1, read as the reverse complement.
AATGAGACAAAGCAAAACTTGAATGAAAGAGAGAAAAATCACTCAACTGACGCAATGATACAATGGAATCCAACAAAACAAATGCAAAGAAGTGAAAACAAAGTTGACCGGAAAAGCAAGAACCAAAAACTCCCACGGGAGGCTCAGCACACTGTAGCACCTAGAAGCCCTAGGGCTAGAATGCAAAACTGATAGTAGAGGGCAAACAACTGGAGGACAAGGGCCAAACATAGTTAACAAAGACTTCAAGGAACTCAAACAATCAAAAGAATCACACCAGGACCAAAAATCAAGCTCAGAGAGCCCAAAAGCAAGCAAACCCTAACACCAATTAGAGTTGGCATGCCTGTTTGGTTGTAATTTGCGCCAAAACAATGTTGGTGTGGGGGCCTAACTAGCAACAAGCACCAGTTGGTGCGACTGTCAAGATGTAAACCGCGCCAATCGAGTTTACTATGGGAAAAGATGAAAAAAGGACAAACAAATACTGGATCAGGTCTTATGGGGGCTGAACAGGGGTTTGACACCAAAGGAGGCAAACCAGAAGAGAAAATAAATCACTCAAAAGCCAAAAACAACCAAAAGAAGAAAGACTAACTCCAACTGACTCCCCAGCAGAGTCGCCAGTTTGTTGAAGAGGTAAATCCCCTCTGCGGACAGAGGCGATCCCACTAGCCCAAATCGGGTCTAGCAACAATCAAGTCACGCAATGACGTTGGTTCCTAGTTACAAAAAGACAAAGATTGCGATAAGTAGCCTACCTCAAATCCCACGCAGTTGTCGTTGAAGAAAAGATGATGTTTCCCGTCCCTCACTCGACAGATCACGATCCTTCCATTCGACACATCCGAACACATGTACACGTGCAAGGAAACAACAACATACAACGTAAAATCTAAAGCATGTAACCATGTATCAGTCAGAGAGGATATAATTCATTGCATTACATAAAGAACTGAACACATGAATGGAACCAAAATCAGAGTCACTTATATTATACATGAAAAAAGGGAGATTACAACCAAATGCTCTGACGCTATGATCTTCCTTCGGCGAAGCTGACAGTGGAGTGTGTCTCAACAAAGCCTGTCAGGAATCTGGACGAAGCTCTCTCTCTCTTCGGCTTGGCTCTCAATAGTTGCCCGACTATAGTTTCCTTCCTACAAGTTTAGCTAGCTTGCTAATGGAGAAGGAAAGCTTTTATAGATGGAGGAAAGGAAGTTGGGATCCCTATAATCATGGGATAGGCCCTATCTCTCAGGAAGCTTCCATGATAGGTGGAAAACCACTTCCTATACATGGAGATCCGGAGCCAAACCACTCAACTCCTTTTGATGATTCATTTAGGAGTTTGTTGAAATCAAACTTCCACCATTTATTTTTAAAAAAGATCCCTTATTAAGCTTGGCACGAGTGAAACACAGGGTCAGAGCACCAGTTGGCGCTCCCTCTAGTGTGGATTTCCCCCATTGGCGCGGGGGCTGAACTGGCTAGTCGCGCCAAGGCTAAAACATATGTTTTTAGGGTTTTTCAGAGGAAATTTTCTTCAGGGGAATGTTTGTCCTTATGCAAGAGCATGACATGAAGGTGGTTTCAGGTCATTTTAGTGTTCACAGGTCACGGGATAGTCCTTCAATGTGCAGGACAAGGGATTGCAAGGACGGTGACAAAATGTTGTGTAACAGGCATGTATAGAACTCCTGGTATTTAATACTTAGGGCGACATGACAAGGTGGGCCCACATATAATGGACCACGCGAAAAAGATATGGACCATTTATCTGGGCAGAGCATTGCCACATTTGGATCATTCCAGGGTATTTGCACCTCGACGTGTGGATTTGGTGACGTCATCTCATATCCCTGTACCATTGAGGTTTCAAATGAAGGGCACAATAGCACACCCAATATTTAAGTCCCATGGTGAGTGGCATTACTGGCCCAACTCCAATGTAACTAGTGCCACATGTAAAATAATGCATTTATATATGCATTGGGTCCCGTAAGTAATGGAAGGGAATGGATGAGTAAACAACTATACTAATAATGCCATGTGGTAGAGAGAGGTCAACTGGGATTGTTGGATGGGCACCATGTGGGGACCACACAACCACCACGTGACATGTTGGTGAGGTGGCACTAATTAAATGGTTAATCATTGGATGGCCATATCTTTGGATTCAAGAGTTGGATCATAGTAAAATTTATATCATCAGAATCATCTCAACAAGAAAAATCGATAGCATGATATGTTTTGAGTTTCTCAAGAGTAAAAGAAAGCGAAAATTTTGGACCCCATTTCCATAACTTGGCCATGGACATTAGGTTAACATAGTAACTCTCTTCTTCCTACCCTTAGTGCCGACTGGGGATAATAGGGGGAATTTTACAAGGGAGGTATTTGAAGGCTTGATCAGGAGGTGGATTACTTCAAAAAGGTCATGCATGTCCTGAAAATAGTGGATCTAGAGACCATCAATGGCACTTTAACTTGAAATAATTGACGTAAAGGAAAGCACTAGGTTTCCTCTAAACTATATCACTTCCTTATTTCTCAAAATATTATTGAAAATGATCTCTTTTTAGAAGCCTCCATCCTTCCTAATGGAGGTTCTGATCATTGGCCCATTTTTCTAAGAATTGACATCAAAACCAATCCTATGAACTAACCTTTTCATTTGGAGAGATTTTATATTTCAGACCCATCCTTCATTGTATAGGTTCCTATCACTTGCCCATTTATATAAGTATTGACATCAAAACCAAGCCTATGAATTAACATTTTCATTTTGAAATATTTTAGCTCTCAGGCCCATTCTTCTTGCACAAGGCCAAAACATGGTGGAAATAAGTTCCTTCAAATACAAGCTCTCCCATGATGTCTTTTAAGAAAAAACTAAAATATCTCAAAAGTTGAATCAAAATATAGAATCGGAACAAATTTGGGATCATATTTCAAGCTCAGAAGCTCTTGAATAATGCATGCAAGATAGCAAATCATCATGGATGACAGATCAAATGAACTTATGACAAAGTAAGCAAGCCTCATCACTTATCTCAAAGATCATAGAAAACATGAAGAGATTCTCTCGTGTAATAAATCACGCATTAGATGGATTAGAAGGTGAAAAAAATTATAAATGTTTCCATCACACCATGCTTAATTATAGAAGCATAAATAAAGTATCCTACTTAAAACAATTTGCGGGTGTTAAGCTCTTAAAGCACATCGATATTGAAGTTGATTTTGTTTCCTATTACCAACATGTCTTATCAGAGTCTCCCCCCTCCAGATCTAAAACCTTCAATAAAATAACATGTTGCATACATGATTTAGTCATTCTAGATCAAAATGAATCTATACTTCATCATAATACTTGTTTTACCTCTCGAGACAGTTCCTAACTGTGGGGGAACCATTGCCCGAGACATTTTAGAAATGGATAAGAATATTGAAATTAATGGGTGGAAGTACAGACCATGAAGGCTTGTAACCAAAATTTTTGGTTTGAAACGCTAGCCTTCTAAAACAGAATGGCCAAAGGCTATGAGAGTTGCAGGGTGGAGATGTACAACAGAAAATAAATGAGACAAATTTTTAGCACTGGAAATTAAGAATTCGTGCTTCAACTCTATAGAAAGAATGATGGATGAAGAAGAAGAATATGAATGAGATCCCCGGATGTGGAGCACTTCATAAAGGGTTTCAAGATTAAAGTATAAACTAAAGCGCCAGTTGCATCTTACATTGTCCAGAAGAGGAAAAACATGTATGAGTGTTGGGACACATGAGAAAAACAATCACTGCAACACCAATGTAGGAATCAAATTGACATATATTATTCAGGATTTCCCAAATATTCTAGTTTACAATACTCAGTCATGTATACTAGACTTAGAACCTCCCTAATGTCTTCCTTTCTCATTTCTATTCTCATCCTAGCCTAACTGTCCCAGTGTTAGCTACAAAACTAATTCTTTTATCTGTTGTAAAATAATTTACCTATTTAAGCATTCTAAAATATATGCGTTACAAATCGTTATTTTAAATATTACAAATAATTGTGTTTATAAAACCCCCAATTAGAGCCCCTTTTACAAATTTCACTAAATAAACACATGTATGTCATGCCTTGAAATTAATTAAGGAGTAATAAATGTGTGGGAAAGAGTTGGTGTCAAATGTTTTGACAAATGTAACCACTAAAGTGGGTCCCGGTGAATATTAATATGCATGTCATTTATCAAAACCACAACTGATTACAAAGGCACCCTTAGTGGTTTTCGGAAATGAATATGAGTGATGTTGTATTGAAACATAACTGTTGATTTGAAAACAATGGTTTATATCAAACCACTCTATGGGGGCACTCTCTCACATACGTTTCGTGCAGTTTGTGCTTCTGGGATATCATTTGATCTGGGCATAAGAGATCTAAGTCGTTGATTCATTTCCCATCTTTATTTTCTCTCTTATAGCCAACAGTTAAATTTATAATGTGGTGTTTATCCAGTTTGTTTGTGATTAATAATTTGCCCAAATCTTGGGAGTCACTTCTTAGATTTGACATGCAAGACGAAGCATTCAACCTTGATAGTTAATTTTCGATGTCCTTTACTCTTCCCATATACCATTCCTCTACTCTCTGAACATAATTACTTCTCAATATTTTAAAATTTTGATGATCTCCATAGGTCCCAAATTTGTAACCTAGGAATTTCCTATTGTGTCCTCTTTTAAAGGCAAAGATAACTCAAACTTACTGTCCCTCCATTCACATCTTCTGAGTTTGTTTTCTTCTATTATTTTTGGTAGGGACATTCTTAGTTTCAGAAGCAACAGTAAATTGAGACTTAGCCTAAAGCTTTTGTAACTTTTTCACATCTTCGATTGCAAACCCTAAAATAGGTTGATGTTCTGGAACTCCTGGTCACAACCTTCAATGAAAATAGGAATTTGTTGCAATGGATCTAAGGGCATGGTCCCATCTAACTCCCACCCATATATTTTGGATTAGTTGGAACCCTAAAGCATTTATTTTTTCATCAACATTAGAACAATCAGCTTGTTTCAGACTATATGCTTATCTAATCCTTTCTTTTGATGATTCTCAGCTTCGGGAGAACTGCTATTGTACACTATTTTGCATCTCCAATTCTTGGTAAGAGTTTCTATCACAACATTCATAAGATTTTATATGTATAGTAATTATCTCTGAAAAATTGTGATTGGAACCTTCAAGGAATCCAAATTTTAGACCCATTGGCTCTAAATTGCTAGTAACTGATTAAAGCACTGGAAAAATTTCATCTACTACAATAGATAGATCCAGCTTCTGGAAACCATTGCTAGAAACCTTAGGTAAAAATTCTTGTTTCTCATAGAGAGTTTCAATATGAATTTTACCATTCAAAGTTAAAGATGTTTGAATTATTATGGAAGGCATTTTTATCTGTTTCAAACCTAACATACCCCATGTATAAGACCTTGTCTCTCCTTCCCATTTCAAACCAAAATGTTCCCCTCTCTCTGTGTCCACACATGGAGATTTCAATGGTTATTATTTAATTTTCTTAGGTGATTCAATGGACGGAGACAGTGGATTAACTTTTTGAAGTATATTTTTCTTATCCATTACAACCAATACATCTTGAGGCATTACGTCTTTGACAACAACTCTAGATCTCCTTTTAGAGGATTTTAGCTCATTCTTCATACAATCTATGTTGGACCCTTCTATGTTCAAAATAAATTCATTTTCCTTATTAAACAACTTGATCAACCTCCCCGAGAAGGAAAGCAGTGTTTTCCTATCTAGAAAGAATGTTTCTTCTCCCTTGGCATTCACCTCAAGATCACATACAGGGTGCATGTTGCTCTTCTATAGGTGGGTTATCAAGGTTTTATGCAATAATATGTACATGATATTTCACCATGAAAACACCCAAAAAGATAGATACATAGGTAGAGAAATGATGGTGCTCCTAAGCCTTCGATTCTGCACATTCAACAATAGAATTACACCTTTCTTGTGACATATCGTTCGTGTAAAAATTATTTTCAATTCGGTGCTCAGGACACCAGCCAACAATGTTATATCAGTAAGAAACTACAGGCCCTGACTCCTGAACACATTTTCTTGCTTAGCACCATATGCAGCCAATGTAGAAACCAAAAAACCAAAGATGAACATCAAACCTTCAAGGTGGATTTCATCAATGAATAACTTGACCATCATATCAATTTACCTCTAGATCAAAAGCTTAAAACATAACTACACTAACAACGAAACCTTTTGCAAAAACTTATCCAAGAATCATTGACATTTTAGCTATGCCAAATTGAGCTACAACATCTAGCTCTAACTGGGGACAGTTATTTGGTAGCAAAGTGCTGAGAACTTGTAGACTAGTAGCCTCTATTCGGCATGGAGTCAAACCAAAAAGGAAGTTGATCCCAATATGAAATATCCCCATAACCTGCTGCACCTTGGACTTCTTCCTTTATTCTTAAACTAGAAATACTAAACTAGAAATATTGCAACTGAAAATTCTCAATTTCTGAGCTTATTTATGTACATCTCCTGTATATACATGGCTGAACTTAATCATGTGAAGTCAGCCTTCCAATGCCACCAACCCAACAACTGGGTGTTAGACCTAATGCCTCCATACTATTGAAATTTAAAAATCAAAACAGGGATGTACCATGAAAAATTTCCAGATACAAATTTTTGCACATACCCTTGCATAAATGCTTGTTTCTAACCAAAGAAAGTTGTAATATAGTCAGCCACTGGATCATAGAACTGATGGGACAAGTTTTCAGTTGCCTCCTTTCCTTGAAAATTTTGCTGATGTATATTCCTTTGAACAAGGAAACCTCTTTCACTATTGACTCCTCAATTTGGGGTTGTATGCGAGGAACTTGATTATCATTTTCCGCTGATATCCATTTAGGTCGAAAAGAGAAATCCAAGGTTTGTTCCCCATAATGCTGATTTTTTTCATACAATGCTAGTTCTTGACAAAAATATTTGTCCTCCTACAACAACACTTGAGGAGCTCCATTATTTTCTCCTCTATTCACAAAATCACTAAAATTATGAAAATTATAATGATCTTCCAGGTTTTCAGAGTGTAGTTCAGTGGTTGCAACAAGTTTTTGATTAAAATCCTTGGAATGCTTAAACTATTTTGTCTCAGGAACATGGGCATCCTTGGACACCTTTTGAAAATCCCTATTTATTTCTAAACCTGCATTTTATCACAAAGCATTGTCTTTTTTTTCTTGGCAAAACCTGTTGTTTTCAACAATTGATTTTCTCTGATAAAGATGTTTTCCAGAATCCCATAGATTATCTTCAATCTCATGTGCATAAAGAAACATAAAATCCAAAGTTCAAGGATTTATCTTCTTGAGATAAAAATCCAAGTCAATAGAATGAGCCCTCAAATAGTATACCATAGCTGCAACTACAGGACGTCGAATTTATTTTGGCATGCTAAAATAAAATTTCTGAAACCTTTTATTAAAATCAGTGACCGATTCGTTGCTCTTCCTTTGGATAGAATATAATTCCAACAGGTGATTTTCATATGACTTATTCTCGCCCCAATATCTATTAAATATATCTTGAAAACCCTACCATGAACTAATTGAAATTTCCTCCAAACACTGGAACCATTACTGAGCACCTCGGTTTAATGAATGACAAAACATCCTTACATCCAAATCTTCATAAATAATTTGAAATTTGTCCAAAAAGTACTCAAATTATAAGATATATTTTTCAACTGAAATATCCTCCTCCTCTCCAGAGAAATTTGACAGAGGTTGGAAGCCTTTTGAAGGATACTGATGAAGAATTGTGGGCATCTTTAGGGATCTAAAAATTTCTTTGTTTCTAAGTTGAAAAGCAGAGAGTTTATTTTGAAGCAAAGTGATGGCTGCCAAAGACGATTAATCATCTTCTTTATGTTTAGACTATGATTGATTATCTTTAGGGTTTGTAATACAAAAATCACTTTTTTTCTCAGATTCAGGAGATAAATTAGTCACAAGATCGATGATACAAGAAGAAGGGAGGTCTTCTTTTTTTAAGCAAGAATGTACTTGATAAGTCTTACAGTCTTCTGAGACCATAAAGCAGCAAACAATATTTTTGATGTGTAAGGGAAAACATACCACTGAACTGATAATAAAAAATAGAACTTCTTAAAAAACTAAAACTCTGATACCTATTTTTTCCACGGCGCTTTCTCATTTTCATGCCAAAAAAAATCCTCATCTAATGAAACCTTCATCAATGCAGTCGTCAGGTGAATAATAAACAACCAAATTTTATGTCTAAATATAGTTCACCATCAAGAAATAGATCTCAATACCCAGGGAAAAATAACTTCGTGTCTTCCTTCCCTGACAATGGCACTAAAAAATGTTCTACCTCAGGAGACAGTTCCTGACTGTGAGGGAACCAATGCCTGAGACATTTTAGAATTGGATAAGAAGATTGAAATTAATGTCCGGAAGTACAGGCCATGAAGGCTTGTAACCAAAATTTTTGGTTTCAAACCCTAACCTTCTAAAACAAAATTGCCAGAGGCTATGAGATTTGCAGGGTGGAGATGTAAAGCATAAAATGAAGGAGACAGATTTTTTGCACATGAAATTAAGAATATGTGCTTCAACTCTATAGAAATAATGATGGATGAAGAAGAATAATATGAATGAGATTCCCGGATGTGGAGCGCTTCATTGAGGGCTTCAAGATCATTTTTTAATGATTACAACAACATTTTAATGAGTACAATGAAGTAAATTCATTAAAGCATAAACTAAAGTGTCGAATGCATCTTACACTGTCCAGCAGAGGAAAAACATGTATGAATGCTGGGACACATGAGAAAAACAACCACTGCAACACCAATGTTGGAATAAAAGTAGCACATATTATTCAGGGTTCAAGAAATATTCTAGTTTACAATACTCAGTCATGTAAACTGGACTCTGAACCTCTCCAATCTCTTCCTTTCTCACTTTTATTCTCCTCCTAACCTAACTGTCCCAAATTTAGCTGAAAAAACTAATTCCTTTAACAGTTATAAAATCATTTACTTGTTTAAACTTTTTGAAATATTTGAGTTACAAATCATTATTTTAAATATTACAAATAATTATGATTATAAAAGCCCCCAATTAGAGCCCCTTTTACAAATTTCACTAAATAAACACATTTATGTCATGCCTTAAAATTAAAGGAGTAATAAATGCGTGGGCAAGAGTTTTTTTTCTTCTTCTTCTTCTTCTTCTATGTAAATCAGTTGATTGTATTAAAAGGAAAATAATGTACATAGAGTTACAAAAAGGGGCATGTCGGTTTCAGTACAAAAATGAAACCCTCTTAACCAGGCATGCCAAAAGACTGCAGCACAAAACCCAAACCGAACACTTTGCGTAGCCTTCGAAGGCTTGGACAACCCCTGTTGAAAACTACAAAACTTGGTCTTCCTTCCAGGAAGGAAGCCAGTGGCGACTACCTAGCCAAAAAAAGAGGCCACAAAAAGAAAATCATGAAACCAGAAACCCATTCAAAGACAGAAGGCACAAATAGGAAATTAATCCTTACTCCTCACGTCTGCATCCTCTTTGCTAACAGCCATGCTCGAACCAGCGGTCTCCTCCTAGCTTGGTGCGTTTCGGGGCTTGAACCTATGGTTCACGGTGGTCTTGTTGTTCGCATCGAGCATTTGGATAGAAATATTCACCACATAATTCAGGTAGGTATCAAAGAGATGCACAAAGCCTTCGAGAAGTTGGGATTGTGCTCTTATTTCCTCTACTGAAGATTTCAGGGTCACTTCCAAATTGTCCAACCAGGTTGAATTTCTAGCCGACCCTAAGGTTCCCGCCTGGAACGCTGCCTGGTTCGAAGCCTCCTGCATGTTCATCGATTTATCCAACAGGGTCTTCATATGCCAGGCCATAGCCTAGGTATGTAAGAATTGTGTGGACCTGGTAGAAGGGGTACCATGGTTGGTAATCCAATCGACTTCCTCCCGAATGGCCTTATCATCCACATTTTCTCTAACTTTGGCCACTTCGGCTTGAAACGACTCCATTGTTTGCTTGCCTTTGCAAGAGAGAGATCTGTTGAAGCCTTCCTCTGCCGCCTGAACCTCGGCTACAACCCTGGAACTGCGCAGGGAACATTTAGCCATGTTGTGCCCCCACCCCTTCTCACCAAGTGTGCTAATAAGAATTAGAAAGCTGAGAAACTTGAGATCAAGAGGCTGGACTCTCTACACAATATATATGCCCTCACCGTTACAACCTTGCCCTGTATTTATAATATGGATGTAGTTATTTCGAAACCTTGATTGAGTCATCCATCTTTTGCAATCATTCCTCCTTGTAATCTGATCATTCATCAAGTGGGGGAGATCTCCCAACCCCGTGCGATCCCCCTTGGAAGGATTACCGAACACTCGCATAATGTATCTCTGCCACATCGTAGGATTACAGGTCATGGTGTACCCAGCCTGATCTCTACTATAACTCTCCATCCACCTCCCACACTTCCCATAGGACAGAGGGCACTGATACTGTTGCATCAGCTTAAAAGATCTGGGGAAATGCACACAACCTTAATGTTCAATTTCGTGAGAACTGTCCTCGCCATCTAACGATCTAGTCAGATCCTTGATGGCAGTATGTTCGCACTCCTTCTGCAAGTTTTCAAGTGTCACATCCTACAAGTGGGCATCAAGAACAACCTCAGGGTTGTCCACCACATGATTAGCCAAAATATTTGCCATTGAGTTTGCTGAGCAACGAAAAACTTGAAACACAATACCCTTTAGCATAGAAATGTGGGCAAGGACAAGCATCGTGGCTTGCGAGAGGCACTAGTGCTTGGTGACCTTACTCAGCTTTGTCCCATTCTGCAAACGTTTCGCAACATTAATCGCCAGCATAGAGTCCCCTTCAACAATGGCATTTCCGCTATTCAAACGGACTAGAATCCTCAGACCATGTTCCAGCGCAACAAATTCCGCTTCGTTATTAGTAGCTTCACCCAGTGAGTTGTTATAGATATGCAGGATCTCACCTTTGTCATCTCTAATGACCCCTCCAAAACCTTCCGATCCTGGATTTCCTCTCGAAGCACCTCAAAGTTCAGCTTACAATAACCGAGGATAGGGAGCTGCCAACTTTGAAGGGAGGGAGGAAGCGTTGGAGGGCGAGCAAGCAGACCTGGGCCACTAGCACCTTCAAGCCCGAACAGAGCCAGAATGCGCTATTCACCAGTCAAAGGCCTGTCATTCTGATCACCTTTAACCTGGGTTAGAACCATTTCCCTCATATTTTTCATGATCTCGATTTTGATTTGGTCAATTTGGCGTCCCTCATCCTGCAAGATACGCCTGTTTATTTCCTTCCAAACCGACAAAATGAGGAACCCAGGGCTGAGACGCCATAAGAGGTTAACAATTTCGGGATTGGAATATTTAGTCCTCCACCTAGCGATAGTGTCTTGGATGGAGTCTCTGCTTCTATCTAATTTTCGGAAAATCTCTGCCATCCAATCCCATAATTAGTGGACCAGTTACAGGAATTCAGGAGGTGGTTCAACATTTCCTCCTCTGCCCCACACAAATAGCAGCGCGACGGGCCTATGAACCCTTTTCTGATTAGATTCTACCAAGTGAGAATTTTCCTATTCATTAGGATCCAAAGGAAAGTTTTAATCTTGGGCCAGTATATGGAATCCTAGACATTGTCATGGCAGTGTAATTTTTCTTCTAAATCCCTATTTTCTAGGTAGTGTCTCGCCTCTTTGAGGTTAAAAGCCCCTCCCTCCATTCTACCCCACCGGAGTTGATCGGCCTCTAGTGAGCTTCGCACCTTCCTGTTCTCCACCCTCAGACGCAGAGAAGCCAACTGGTTCAGGACCCTTTCAACTTGGGAGGGAAGGTCCAAAGCCCATTGACGCCACTGGGGGTTCGAATGATCATTGGTCCAATAGTGATAAACCTTTATCTTTCCCAACCTCTGAAAGCTTTGCTGCATCAGTTGATACTTGGGACTCCCTAACTTAGGCATTTGTTGCCAGACATCTTCCCAGAAGAATGTTTTTTGGCCATTCCGAATTTCCCAAAAGCAGTGTTCCTGGATGATATGTTTATTAACCCAAGCTAGGTTCCAAATAGGGGATCCTGTGATCTCCCCTATCAATCTCACTGACTCAGGGGGGCACTAATCCTCTGCGTATTTGGCCTTCCAGAGCGCCACCGAAGGAGTAGTGGGTTCCTTAAGCCATCTCCACCAGAGCTTGGCCCTGCAAGCTTTATTAATAGTTTCTGGGTCTTGAAGACCAAGACCTCCCAAGATCTTAGGTTTATAGATCTTCCTCCAAGCCACGAGGGCCCACTTCTTAATTTCATCTTTTCCTGACCAAAGGAACTTCCATTGGATGTCTCTAATTTTCTGGAAGACCCCCTTCGGCGCTGGGAAAATGGAAAGCATATAGTGCAGGATAGCTTGCAGCACTGCCTTTGTCATGACTAGCCAACCTGCAAAATTCAGAGCCCTGTTCGTTCAATAATTTCCTCGTTCTTCCAGGGAAGAGAGTAGTTTTTCCCAGTGAATCTTCTGCCATGGTTTATCCATTAAGGGAATCCCCAGGTATTTAGATGGGAGGCTTTTCCTTTGAAAGCCGAGAATGGTTGTGATGTTCCTCTGAATGGCTACATGCATGTTGAAGAAAAAAATCATTGATTTTTCTAAATTTAATTCCATACCTAAAGCTTGATCGAAGAGGTCTAGGATAGCCTTGAAACCTCGAGCCTCTCGAACAGTAGGAATATCATGGCGCATCGTATCATCAACAAATTGCTAATGGGTAGTTGCAGGGCTCGTTTGAAGAGGTTGAAGGCCGACAATGTCAGCTCTTGCCTTAACTGTTTTGATGATGCGGCTTAACCCCTCCATAAGAATAACAAATAGAAATGGAGAGATCGGGTCGCCTTGTCTGACCCCCTTAAGGGAGTGAAGGGGTTAGCAGGGGCTCCATTAACCAACATCGAAAAACTCAGGGACTTAAACAAAGCCATCACCCAAGTTATCCATCGTTGGCCAAACCCAAATTTTGCCAACACAACCTCCATATATCTCCAGCTAACTTTATCATAAGCTTTCGATAGATCAAGCTGGATTATCATACCTACCTTTTTCTGGGACTGTAAGGAATGAATCATCTCATGCGCCAGAAGGATGTTATCCATTATCTGTCTACCTTCAACAATGCCAGATTCCTCCTCTGAGATAATCAACGGAAGGATAGTCTTTAATCTGTTAGCCATCACCTTAGAAATAATTTTATATAGAACATTGCACAGGGCTATAGAGTATAATTTTGCCGGAGAGCAGGCCTCCACTTCCTTAGGAATTAGGGCAATAAAAGTAGGATTTAGAGATTTCAGGATAGATGAGGTTTTACGAGAGTCTTCAACTACCTCCCAAATATCATTTTGCACTGTGTCCTATTAAGCTTTAAAAAAATCAATGGTGAAGTCATCGAGTCCAGGTGATTTACCATTAGACATCTTCTAAACTGCTTCTTCCACTTCTGCCATGGAGATGGGCAGTCCAAATTTCTATCGTGATCCTCGGTTAAGATCCTAGGTATGGAAGCGACCACTTCCCGGATGGATTTTTCCCTATCCATGTCAAGTTCCTTGGCAATGTGAGCAAAGTGGTTTACCAGGAGGTTAGAGATTTCCTTATGAGATTCAAAATAAATCCCTTTCTCATCTTGTAATCGAATGATCTTATTAGCCCGTCTGTAGTCCATAGCTGACCTCTGGAAAAATTTAGTGTTCTTTTCACCTTCCTTTAGCCACTGAACCTGAGATTTATGCCTCCATAAGACCTCCTCCTGCTGACATCTCTCGTCCCATTTCCTCATGAGATCTTGCTCCATACGTTTTCAATCCTGAGAAATTTCCTCATTTATCCATTCCTAATGCAGTCTTTCCATTTTTTCCTCCAAGGCTAGCTTCTCCTTGAAGATATTTCCAAACACTTCGTGATTCCAAGTTTTGATTCGGGCTTTGATATGTTTCAGCCTTACTTGAAGACGAAACATCTTCGTACCTCTGATCATCATGGGCTCCTGCCACCATTGTTTAATTTTTGATTTGAAGTCAGGGTGGTCCAGCCAGAAATTTTCAAACCTGAAAGGGCGATTTTTGGGAGTTCCCAAAATGGCAGCATCCAAGATGATAGACCAGTGGTCAGAACCACCACTTGGGATAATATTTTTCTCCACTGTTACTCCTGCCAAAATGATGTCTTCTGTTAGGAGGAAGCGGTTGAGTCTAGAGGCAATTTTCCTATCTCCTCCCCTCTTGTTATTCTAGGTAAACATCCCGCTCCTTGGAAAGATATCAACTAGCCTGGCTATCCTGATGAAGTCTCTGAGGGCCTCCACATCCCGGTTTAGCTTCCTCAACCCACCTTTATTTTCCCCTAGCAAGGTGATCATGTTGAAATCACCCCCATATATCCCTTTAACACCAGTGTGCCTATGCTGCAATTGGGAAAGGTGGTCCAATAGTCTCAACTTATCTTCTAATATTTGAGGGCCGTAAACATTGGTAAAGAGATAAGTACCTGGTTCTGCTATGATTTGCATCTCCAAAAACACATAAGATCTTGTTGCATTTGCATTGAATAAGTGAAATGATTGGGGGTTCCATAAATTTTCCAGTCCTCCTTCATTTCTGTTACCTTCAACTTCTATATACTCCATCCTTTTACCGATTTTCCTACTTACTTCCTGCATCTTTTTACTTGAGCATTTTGTTTCTTGTAGAAAGATCATATCTGGGTTTTCTTTTTTGACATTCTTCTTCAGAAGTCGTTGTTTCCTTAGGCTATTTAGCCCCCTAGCATTCCAAGATAAGATCTTCATGATAAACATACAAAGTTAAGAAGAGGAAGTAAAAGCCTCCAGGGCTTTCATCTTACCTAAGTTTAGAAGCATTTGTCCTAGTTCCTGGAGAGCTTCATTGTTTGATCATCTCCCCCTTTTGTGTCGAGGTTTTGCCTTTGGGTTAATCTATTGCAGGCCTTGGACTTTGATTCCCAAACCTTTGGTCGCACCATGCCCTCTTTTCTGGCCCTTGGACTCTACCTCTTGTTGAGCCAGAAATGGGAAATTTACCCTGTTCAATTCCTCTGCCGAGATGTGTTCCATTCCTATTTCCTTCCATTGTTCGACCATAGTGACAAAGTCCATGCCTTCTATGTCCAGGATGTTCCTTAGTTCTAGATCCTCTGTGCTTTCTTCACTTATTGCCATATCTGCATGCCCTTCTACATCTCAAACGTGTTCTCTTCCTTTAGGGTTCTCTTCTATAGTTTTCATTCAAGCGCTTAGGTTCTCCTGCTGGGTAGCTCCCATTATATTCGGTTGTGAGTCCAGCGGATTAGAGTCTTCTTCTGTAACATTTTTTCCTCCTCCAGAGTTGCAAAGGCTTTGCCATTCCCTTTAGTGGATGTCCCTGTTTTAGGGTGGTTCCTTCTATTAGATCTTTGTCTCCCGTTTGGACAAGTAAAGCCTTCCTGGTCTTTCGGCGTTCCTTCCTTACTCTTTTTTGTTTGTTTGTTAAGAGGGAATTCCCAAAAAAGGTTTCCATGTTCATGGCATCTACGGGATCGAAAGGGGATCTGCTCATAGTCGATGGCCTGAAAGAAAACTTCATCTCGGAATTCTAGCCACAACCCTTCATGCAGTGCTCTTGAAACATCCATTTAAACGCATATTCTTGCACAAGAGGTATACCTATTTTGCAAGGTAGCCTCCGAGGCTTGGAGAAATTTTCCCAGTTTGTTACTCATCTGTTCAAGCACTGAGGGCCTCCAATAGTCGATGGGGAGTGAGAAGAGGCGAATGCATACCAACACATGGGTAAAATTTTCCTATTCTGGGGCAAAGTTGGGCTTCCATGGTCTCATGTATATAAGACCTATCGAAGCATAGAAATAGGGCCCCCCATCAAAAATATGGTCCTTGTCTTCCAGGTTGGAAAAAACCACCGTAAAAAACCTCTTTTCTCCTAGGTGGAGTTGGACATCGCCACTGGGTTTCCATTGTTGCTTAATCCATTGGCATAGGGATTTTTCTGTAGGCAAAAAACCCATAAACTTACATATCAGTGCGTATATAGACACGTGATCCCTGTATTCTTGCATTTATGGATCTGTGATGATGACCCGAAGAATTTCTGAAGTTTTTGGTTTACAATGCTCATTTTCCACCAGATTTTTTGCCGCCTGTGCTAGATCCCAAAGGATCTGAGTCATCCTGAGATTGGGCTTGATTTTATACTGTAGCTTTTTTCCCTTCTGTTTTCATACAAGATTGCTTCTTGGGAGAAAGTTTATCCTTGTCTTCTCCTTCCGTTATTTTGATGCCACCTACCAGCCTTTGACTCTGTGCCTCCTTGAAGACCACACTATCCTTTTGCTTCTTGCTAGCAGCTTCCTTGCTGGCAGCATCAGAACCCGCAATCTACACTCCTTCGCTAGGGCCTTTACCCTTGTCCAGAACCATTTGTTTATATGACGGGGCCCCACAGGCCCCTGTGCGTCTCATATGATTGGCCAATAATGATCCGCGTCTGAGGAACTCTGCAAGATGGGCCCTGTCGTTTGCCTGAGCTCGCTGCAATGTTCAGATGGAACCACCAAACCCTCCGACCTGCAACTCAAAAACCCTAGAGCTGGTTATCTCACTACTCTATTTTAAATGTGTGGGCAAGAGTTGGTGTTGAATGTTTTAACAAATGTAACCACTAAAGTGTGTCCCAGTGAATGTGTTATCACTCTCCCCAACTTCCCAAGGTTGAGAAAGGAGTGGAGAAAGGTAACCACAAACCAATATTTTGGCTAGGAAGC